>PVKA01001676.1:107901-140367 GCA_004027165.1 Ctenomys sociabilis
TTTTTTTTTTTTTTTTTTTTTTTTTTTTTTTTTTTTTTTTTTTTTTTTTTTTTTTTTTTTTTTTTTTTTTTTTGTCTTTTTGAGACAGGGTCTCACTGTGCAGTTCAGGCTGGCCTTAAGCTCACTTTGTAGCTCAGGCTGGTCTCGAACTCACAACAATCCTCCTGCCTCAGCCTCCTTAGTGCTGGGATTACAGGCATGCGCCACCATGCCCGGCCGACTTCTTTGATATTTATAGATGAAACACGTTTGTTGTGAATTTTATTCTTTTAAAAGGCTGAGATATTTTACTAATTTATTCATTTATAAATTAATAATTTATTTTTCCAGTTCTTCTGAACTCTTCCTAAGTTGTTATTCAGTTTTCTACTTTGTTTATGATAATAGTTGACTGTGGTCCACTTGTGTGTAATTAAATCAAGTAGCTTTCTCTTATACTTTATTTTGATGACATATGGTAATATTTCTCTCACAATAAGATTATAGTCATATTTGTAAATTTCAAATACACTTGTAGCTTTATTTTTTTAATCATTGTACATACATACAGATTTTTCTTTTACTAGATTTTGTTCTAAGAGATATTCTAAAGTTAACTAACTTGGAAATGAGCTCTGTCCCAGAAGTATTTTTTTTTTCTGTTTTGTCATAGATCTTACCATTAAAGATCATGACAATTAGTTTTATTATTTTCTCCCTTAAAGAATCTTATTTTTATTTATAAAAGCCCCCTCGTTAATTGTAGATACTATTGGCCTTCACTGTGCCTTTTTCTCTGATGCATTGTGCTTCCTTTTTTCCCTCCTTACTACCCATTTTATCATCCTGTATTTCATCTTCCCTTCTTTTCAGTCTAATTCCTGTTTGCTAATAGACCCTCTGTTATTCTCAGGTCTTTTTTGTATTTGTTCTGTTTTGTTTCATTTTCTCAACATAGGAGAGAAAATATTTGATGCTTGTCTTTCTGTCTGGTTTATTTTGCTTAACACGATGGTCTAGCTCCATTTGTTTTCTTGCAAGGCTAGTGATTTTATTCTTCATACATTTTGAGTAAAACTCCCTTTTGCATATATACTTGCCTTATCCATTCATCTGCTGATGCACACCAAAGCTGTTATAAACAGAGCTGAAATAAGCATGAATAGTTATCTCGACAATGCAAGGCGCAGCATTTGAGGTGCCAGTGCTGCAGGTGGTAAAATGAATTTACCAGTAGTCAAAGAATACAGAAAAGTTAACAGCTTATTGTTGCACTGCAGGAGAGCAGCAGGCAAATGCCAATGAAGACTACACTGTTATAGTGAAAGGCCCAGAGTATATATTTGATGTAACCTGTGGAGGGAGGTCTGGAAATGTCACCCCTGGCATGCTTTCATGAGGTTGTTGTGGTTGCGTTATGCTTCCATCTCAGTTCTAAGGATATCCAGCTGGGGTTTGAAGACTGGGTAATGCCCAAAGAGTCCAAAGCCCATGGTGTTGCTAGAAAGACTCCTCCTGGGTATGCAAAGATTAACTAAGGTTAATGATCAAAAACATCAGAATGAAATGTGCATGTTTGTACTTGAAAGGGATTTTTGATGTTCTATTGGGCTAGGGGAAGAAGAAATGGTATCTAAGACACAACAAGCCATTAGATCATCTAGCAGTGGATGTGTGGCCCTCGTGTGTAGCTTACCAGGTGAACTGTTGATGTTCTACTACATTGCAACTTAGCATTCAGTTGCAGTGTAGCTTTTAAAGAAACAATGATTAAATAACCAAGATATCCAGCCATCACTTCTAAGTAAATTAGAGGGAAGAGCTCCCCATGTTCCTTTCTAAAGCACTTGAGAAAGTACTAATTTGTAATGCAATATATATTTTTTGGCATATTGATATTTATTCACATGACTCTCTTTGTCTCCTCAGGTTTGAAAATTCTTCAATTCCTCCTTGTACCCTGCTTTTCCTCACTTTTAATACCCTATCACAAATTTCCTGACCAACTGAATTAGAGGCCCATTTTATATCTCAAATGATCACATGGTAATTTCTATTTAAAACTGTGTAAATCCCTTGAGTTTTGAAGATGGTCTACTGATTTTGCATGCATGTTTTGGAGGCCATTTTTAGATACAGCTGTGAAGAAATCTTCTCTATGGTTGATAACAATTGAACACAGAGGTGTGACCAGACTGAAGTATTGATGAGAAACTTCACACATGTGGGAGAAAAAATCTAGTCAGAGCTGGGTACGGAGAGTCATCTTTTGATTTAAAACATTCATTTGATGAACACCTAACACTATAACCCCAAGACATCCTTAAATATGTATTTATAGCCATTATTACATTAACCAATCCTTATAATAAAAGAAAAAAAGTTAAAAAAAAAAAGAATCTGGTTTGATACCCTACTTTACTGGTAGAAGTGAAAGTCTCACAATTTAAGGTCACATGATCAGTGATATAATTGAAAGAAAAAGCTAATCACTCCATTTTCTCTTTTATGTCATGGCTCAATCTCCCACCCACCGATACCTGATAGTGCGGTGATTACGCATTATGAACCGTAATTCATTACCTGTTACTCAGATATTTTTTGTGAAAAGTTCCTTGGTCATTGAGCCTATCTTTCTGATATTGTTTACCCTTCACTATCTGAAAGACAAATGTTAATATTTGAAAATTAAATTTTAAAATATTTTGAAAGAGTTCCTAGTTTCATGTCAGAACATAGTGGTTACTATTCATTCAATACCTATACGTCAATTGAGAATTTTTCATTAAATATGTAAAATCAACCTTTGAAACTTTCATGACAATGAGAATTAAAACAGTTTGATGCTATTGTTACGGAAAATCATTAGTATAAAAATTTACAAGATAAACTTGCTTAATATCATCAAGGTAATTTCAGAATTATAAATAAAAGGATAATAGATTGCCATTTTTAAAAACACAATATGATTGAATGTTGCATTTAGTTCTATAAAATAATTTAATTAAAAAATCTTTTTGAGACAGGGTCTCGTTATGAGTTTAGGATGGGCTTGAGCTCTCTTCTTAGCCCAAGCTGGTCTCAGACTTGCAATGGTTCTTCTCATTCAGCCTCCTGAGTCCTGGGATTACAACCATGCACTACCATGTCTGGCTTTAAAATTTCTCTTGGAGACAAGGTCCACAGGCTGGCCCTGAGCGCCTGGGCTCAAGCAGTCTTTCTGCCTCTCCTCTGAAGCAGCTATGCCTCTGAACTTTGCCCATACATTTGTCTTTAAATGAGAAAATAGACACTACAAAAGATAAAAAGAAGGTGAAGTATATTAAGTTTTTAAAATATAGGCCAGTATATTTAGACTTTGTTTTTATAAGCCCTGGAAAATTTTTCTTCTAACAAGTATACAAAAAATGTTCAATGTCATTAGCATTAGGAAAATGCAAATTAGAACTGCAAGGTACAAATTCGTCCTTGTTAAAATGGCTATTATAAAAAATTAACAAATGCTGGTAAAAAGTGTAGAGTATACTGTTATGGAAATACAAATTGGTATGGTCACTATGGAAAGGATGCAAAAGGTGCCCTTAGAGTTTTCAAATTAGAAGTATCATGTACTCCAGCTGTCCCACTCTCCTGGGTGTACATCTGAGGGAAATGCTGTCAGTACACAAAAGAGCTAAGAGCTACCCATGTGCATGTTTATTTTTGCACTATTTACAACATCCAAGATATGGAATCAACATATGTGGTTTCCACAGATGAATGGATAAAAAAAATGGTATAAATGTAACATCAGCTATTATGGATTATTTTGTTGAATTCACACAATTACAGTATTTAAATGGGAATGGAATACCCATATCTGATAAAACTAAATAAAAAAGGGATGCAAATGAAGGTCCATTTTGTATCTGTATATACAAAATAGTTCGGGATAGATATACAGCTACTTTCTCTTAATTCAACGAGAAGAAAGATTTGTGCTAATAGTGTTTGGACAAGATATCATGTCTGCACCTTTACTGTGAATAACCACTACAATGACAATAATATGCAATGTATTAATTATTGAAATTTTCTACTAATCGGTTTTGAAACTGTCTCATTACTATTTGTTTCTCAATAAAATTAAGGGGAAAAATTAAGTTTATCCTAGCAAAAAAATTCAACCAGAAAGAGACATAATCTTGTCATTTTTAGCATAATGATAAAACTAGAAGACATCATAGATGTGAACTAAACTAGAAATAGACAGACAAATAACAGAAATTCTCTCCAGTAAGGAGATTAAAAAATAATATGGTGCTAAAAGTGGATCAGTGTTATTAGAGGCTGGACAGGGAGCTGTGTATGAAGCCAGTTGGAATGCTGGTGAATGTGATCAATGCGTGCTCTAGGCATGTAGGAAGTATCAGAGTGAATCTTACTAAAAAGTGAAATTAAAATTTGTTTAAATTAAGTACAATATAAAATTTGTTTCAAATGTTTTAATAAATTCCTGTTTTCTGTATACCACTTGCATATTCTATCCTAAACATTTTTACAAGAAAATATACAACAAATCCATTCATCTCCTAAGATGAAAATTTGCTTTTCATAAAATATTTCAAAGATTGATTTTTATGTATACCTCTGAAAATTTTTGGTCTGTTATTGTACTGTGCATTGTAAATTAAGAATAAATTAGTCTTTTATCAGTGAAGATAGACAAATATCTCAATATCGTTTGTTCAACAAGCAACCCTTTCTCCAAATTTTTATATTCCACAAATACACATAGATTTATTTTTTTCTAGTTTATTGGTTTCTCTATACTCTTTTGTTGAAACCTCTTTTTAGATTTTAAAAATACACCTTATATTTTGATTATAACTCTCACATGGTTTCTTTCCCTCAAAAACTGTGTTGATTTTTACTTTCTGTATCCTTGAATTTCTGTACCAATTTTTTGATTTTCATAAATAGATGTTAAGTTTTTGTTTGGAATATTAATGAATTTAGTTTGATGTAATGAAAAGGTCCATGATGTTAAAGCAATAATAAAAGCTCAGAATCTGGGACTGTCATTATCAGTCTAGGCATCCGAGTGAAAGCTGTGGAGAAAAGTCATTCAGGAAGCTAATTAGTTCTTGTTATGTCTTTTTCCCTTCACAAGCCCTGGACTCTGTGGCATCCCGGGATACCTCTGCAGAGACTTGAAGAAGAGCTGAGTCACTGAGTCAGGAGTCCTTTAACTTAGACAGTGGCAGGAGAGAAGCAAAACATAACTGAATTATCCTTTGCTGTTTTGGCCTCTCTACTCAGGGCTGGCTCTCTCCTGCTCAAGATAAAAACCTGAGCAAACAGTTGTACTCTAGAGCTCTTGCTATCTTCAGCCTCTTTTCAAATGATCAACTTTACCTGCTTAATCCCCTTGATTATAACAGCTATGTATATTTTATTAGTTCCTGTTCTTTCCTTCTAATTTCCTTTCAATTAATTTTGCTGGACAAAAATACCGAAAGTTTATGTTAGATGTGGAATTCATTCTTTGTTAATCTGTCTTGTTTATTAATATGTGTATTTTACCTTATCAATATTTACCTAAGTACTGCAGACAATGTGTCCCAGAGGCATGACGAGTTCTTGCTATGATTTTATATGTGTATATTTATTATTTTATAATTTCTTTTTGACATATGAATGATCCCAAAGCTTTTTACTGAGCTACCATTTAAAAATTCTGTTTTATTTTTGTTGCAATGTGGTTTGAATACTACTAATTATTGGTATTTATTAGGACTTGGGCTTCCTTTGTGATTAATTCTTATAATTATTCTCTGTGTATTTGAAATAATACTGACAGTAATTCTTTTGGCTCAAGCTTTGCAGTTCTTCACTTGTTATTATTTATCTTTTCTAAATCTTTTCTGGCTTGTTGCCTCTTTTTTTATCTATGACGTATTAAGACATCATATTAAAATTGTCAAATTCAAATTTTGGTTTCTCAGTTTTTATTTATAATTCTCTCAAGTTATGTGTATTCTGCAGCAATGCTGTAGAGGACATACAAATGAAGTGCTATATTAACTTAGCACATTTTCTTTTTATCATTACTGCAATACCTATTTTGTCTAGTACTGTATATGAACTGTCTGTCTGCCTGCCTGTCTGTCTGTCTGTCTGTCTATCTATGCTGGTAGTTGAACCAAGGACTTTGTGCATAAACAGAAAATGTTTACTAGTGTGGTCTACTTGCAGTTCTTATAAAAATTAGTTTTACTAAATAATTTCATCAGAAATCAGTGTAACTATGCTATTTTACCTTTCTGTTTGCCTAATTTCCACTTTTTAATTCTTCTTATATTTGCTTTATTATAATATTTTAATTGCTTCTTGTTTTAAATAGCATAGAGCTGTCAGTTTATAAATTTTAACAACTGATGAGTTTTTTCTTTAATATATCTTTTTATATGTATTTAGTACAGGGTCTATAGGGTCTATAGTCTCACCATGTAGATCAGACTCATATTGATTCTTTTGTTTTCAGCCTCCCAAGTGCTGGGATTACAGGCATACACCACCTAGCCTGGTCTCGATCACTGTCTCAGCCTGCCCTAGGGGTTGGGCTGCCACAGGGAGACTGAACAGGGGGAAGATTGAACCATCACCGCTGGGCTCTGGCTAAGCAAGCACTTTAGTCTGCTGAGCTACCTGGCTGGCCCTGCTGAGTGTTTTTTATATAGTAATTATAGTTGTTGATCCATTTGAATTTCTTTTTTTTTATCATGTTATGTACCTAGTAGATACTGGATTTTGTTTTATTTTATTATTCATTTATTTTTGATTTTTTTTCTATTCTGCCTTCCGTTTGATGACTTTTTTTTCTGTATATATTATATATCTGTTTCTAGTATTGCGTTACTTTGCTAGTAACAAAGTTTTTAGTATGCTTACTTTGCTAGTACAATGCCTGACATTAACTAGTTTCATCTTTCCTAACAAAATGAATCTTAGAATACTATTTTACTATAATCACTACTTACTTCATTTGTATATCTTTTTTGTCAGTGTATTTTAGAATTTTTTAACTTACTTAAAAATAAATTTAAACTAATTCCTTATATGTGCATGTATTCCTTGCATTAAAAAGGCTTTTAAATTTTACCCACATACTCCTTAACACTTTTTGAAACTATTATTTCTTACTTTCATATCTGCTTCGCAAATATAATTCTCTTTTCCTGACACATTTTCTTTATTATATATTTTTCAGTGAGAATCTAGTAGTGAAAAGCTTTTGCCTTTTTTTTTTTTTTTTTTCTTTTTGAGACAGGGTCTCACTATGCAGTTCAGGCTGGCCTTAAGCTAATTTTGTAGCTCAGGCTGGTCTCCAACTCACAACAATCCTCCTGCCTCAGCCTCCCGAGTGCTGGGATTACAGGCATGCGCCACCATGACTGGCAGCTTTTGCCTGTTTCTTTCTGAAAATATGAAAATTGTTCATTGCTGTGCCGATCAGATGACAGACTTCAGGAAGTGTCAATTTGTGTGACTATTCGGAGTGGGTCTCTCCTCATATGCTAATACGCCTTTCATATAAATTAGAGCTCTCACACGTCAGCACTTAGTGAGACTGAGAACTTAATATCGACCCTGTTAGATATGGCTAGACATGGTGCTTAATTCTTTTCTACAGGAACTAGGCCTCATAATTGTTACATTAAACACTAGCCCTAGATATATCCTTCTTATGAGTCAACCAAACAATATTTAAATGCAAACAAAGACCAGTTTTATAAGTAATAACATTAACTATTTAAATTTTTTTTGTGTGTATTTGGATATTTTCTCAGGAAGGCTTAAATTAGTGTAATAATATTAAGAGAAATAAACCAAACACATAAGCTTAAATACCACATGGTTTCCTTTATATGAGAAACCCTCTAAAAATGAGGAAAGATGAAACAATGTAAATAATAAGATGTAGGAAGATAGATCATTCTCATACAGAAATGGAATTAAGAGATAGGGGATCAGAGAAAGGAAAGGGATTGCAAAACATTACTCAGATTTCTGCAACATACGTCAACTCCATGTAGAGAATGCAATCATTATACGCTGGTAACACATACTAATAAAAAATAAAAATTAAAAAATAGTGCTCATATGTGTAGTTTATATTTATATTAAAATAATTAGAGATTATAAGACTAGCTTAATTATAATTACATAATAAATATGCTTTTCAAGGTGTTACTTAGGTGTATTCAATCAGAATTCATGACAAATGCAATAGTTCACTATATTAGAGTGCCAATAGAAAAGTAGAATATGTTGGAAGACTTTCAGAAAAGGAACTTACCACCCTTGAATGAATTATGTTTACTGAATTATGGAAGAACATGATAGTGCAAATAAATCATGCTAACACGACTTTTGTGTTCCAGCCTTAAAATTTGGAACAAGTACAGATGTTTTAACATGGTAAGTATAAGTATCTCCCAGTAGGTTTTCCTGGGTCTTTTGCTATCCTCCAACCGTAGGTTGCTGTCAGTGGTTTGTGAAACATCTTAATTAATGAATACTTCTTGATTTAAAATAATTACAGCTTCACTTATTGTGTTTATACTATATGCTATAATTTCTATTAAAGTTTTGCATAGAGTAAGTTTCATTTGTTCCTAAACATATGCCTACAGGGTATTATCAACATCATTTTGGAAATGCAGA
Source organism: Ctenomys sociabilis (assembly GCA_004027165.1). Taxonomy (NCBI): domain Eukaryota; kingdom Metazoa; phylum Chordata; class Mammalia; order Rodentia; family Ctenomyidae; genus Ctenomys; species Ctenomys sociabilis. The sequence goes on from PVKA01001676.1 coordinate 116,590, forward strand.
AATTGAATTTCAGCAACATTAAATATCCTGCCCCAGGTCACACAGCTGCTGAGTCACTTGTATGAGGATTCTATTCAAGCATGTTTATGAGGTATTTGCCTCAGTCTCTGCCTCCTGGATAGACGCCACATTTTGCCTAAGTAGTAAAAGGATTCATTTTTTGCATGCTTTCTGGTCCAAATCATATAAAGCAGCATCATTTGGGCGTATAGTAGCATACTGCAATTGGTGCCTGTTAGTTGAGGTTGCTGATAAAATTGTGGGTCAGCTGCCCCATAACTTTACTGTATACTTTTGTATTATAAATCCTTTTAATGTGGGTGAAGTACACAAGTTAAGATATGTATGTAATAAAGTTATCAGGGCTACCAATTTTAAATGCTTACCATGCATTGAACAAAATCCTAAAGTTTCTGAGTACAATCACATTCAATATTGCCAATGGCCAGCCGGGCATGGTGGCGCATGCCTGTAATCCCAGCACTCGGGAGGCTGAGGCAGGAGGATTGTTGTGAGTTCGAGACCAGCCTGAGCTACCAAGTGAGCTTAAGGCCAGCCTGAACTGCATAGTGAGACCCTGTCTCAAAAAAAAAGACAAAAAAAAAAATATTGCCAATGGCCATATGAAAATAGTACTTTATTACTCATACATTAGAATGAAGGACTGAGAGGCCAAATATTCTAGCCACATTCATACACTCAGTAAGTGAGAAACTGAGGTTAAAACTACCATACTGAAGCACAAGAATTCAGACATCTAACCAAAACTGGATAGATAGATAGATGCATAGACAGATAGACAAATGATGCAAATACAGATTTAAGGCATGTATTAAATGATTTGTTTGAAAAATACAACGTATTTACTCAGTGATTATTTTATGATTTTTACAGTTTTTGAAAGTTTCAGTAGATTTATAGAAGTCGAAAGAAAACTACAATGGACTCCCATACAGCTGTTTTTGCATTCAACAATTGCTATTATTTTAATCATTGGTAGCCATTTTGGTCACTATATGGTAGTATATTATGGTACTTGCGTCTCAATTTGTCTGCTGATTGTTGAAGTTGAACAGTATTTCTCATTTTATTATACCTTTGTGCATCTTTAGTGATGTGTGTACCATTTTGTGTGTTTTGCTCATTTATTTCATTTATTGTCTTTATATTATTGCATTTGAGGTGTCATCTACTCCATCCTGTATACTAATCTTTGAGCAGACAAGCTTGCCAAATAATGTCTCCATTTATTTTCTAAATGGTGGTTTTGATAAGTAGAACTTTGTGATTTGATGAGGCCTAATATCTCTCTCCCACCCACCCCAGCTTACTTCCCATGATCTGCCTAACAAACTTTTGTTAAGCTCCAATTACATAATCTGTGTGTTTCCTTAGCATTTGCCTTCTTTATTTTATATTGTGAATATATGATTGGAGTTATTTTCATTAGTAGTATGAGATAGGTCAAAAGTCATTTTTTCCATTTGGATATCTGGTTATTCTAACACCATTTGCTAAAAAGAATTTTGGTTGCTCACTTTGCCTATATGCTCAATATTAGATAAATGAGTAATAGGGAATATATTTCTGAGCTTGTCATTCCTTTATTTTTATCTACTTGTCAGTTCTTAGGTGCAATGCTGATGACTGAAGCATTATAGTAATTCTTGTAGGCAGATGGTATAAACGCTCTAACTTTGTTCTTTTACTAATTGACTTGACTATTCTAGATGCTCTGTGATTCCAAATTTTTAGAGTTTCTGCCAAATAGCTGTTGGAAGCACTTCTGAACTGCACTGAAGGTTTTGTAGTTTGAAAATATTGCCATATTAACAATACTGAGTTTTTCTCTTCAAGGGCATAATCATTTATATATTCTTTAATTTGTTTGAGCAGTGTTTTAATGTTTTCAATTCATAAGCCTTATATAATATGTTAAATTTGTTCCTAAATATTTTATGTTTTTTAATACTATTGTAGACACAATTTATTTTAAAATTTTATATTCCAATGGATTGCTTCTGGTATTCATAATATGTTTAATTTTAAATATTAGCTTGTAGCACTTGGTATTCCTAAAATTTCTTATTAGTTTTAGCAATTTTTCACTTTCCTTTGGATAATCTACAAAATTTCACATCATCGAAAATTACAGATGGTTTTATTTCTTAATTTCTGATATTCAATTTTTTTCTTTTATTGCAATTTATAGAGCTTCAAATAAAACATCCTTGACTTTTTCTTCATTTTAGAGAGAAAAATCTTCACCTTTTCTCTGTTGAATATTACATATATGGTCCTTTGATACCCTATCAGATTAAGGAAATTTTTTTTCAAGTTTGCTAAGAGATTCTTAAAAATAAACTTTATTGGGGCATAAATTACAAAGAAGAAAATACACCATTTTAAGTGTACTAGATCAATGAAATTAGATCATATCTTTATCCCTAACTGTCCTTTGTGGACCTCTGCAGTAATCATCCTTCGTACACTCTACTTTGATTGCTCTAGCACAGATTTTGTATTTTCATATTGTTGGAATCATGGAAGTGGTTTCCTTTATTCAGCATATTATATTTTGGAATACACTCATGTTGTTCCAGGTGTAAGTAGTTTGTTTTCATGATTACATATTATTTCATTATCTAGATAAACAACTGGTTCTTCATGCATTTGCTTGTTGAAAAAATTTGGATTATTCAAGTTTTCCCTCTGATAAGCATTTATGTATAACCTTTGAATATGTGGATGCTTCCATTAATCTTGAAGATAGTATAATTGCTGAATTTGATGATAGTTGCCTATAGAAGAACAACTACTCACTTTTGAAGGGCATTTGCAATAACACTGTAGTGTTATTTTTCACTTCCTTGGTTATAAAAGATTTTAGACATTTTTCATTTCCATGTTAATCTCAGTTTCAAATATTGTCCTTATAAAAATTAGTTCAACTTTTTATTTGATCACAATAGTCATCCACATATTTTTGATTAAATTGCATTATCAAATATACATTATATAAACATTTTCTCCTATGTCTTTCTTTTTATTTCCTTGAATTTTTCAAAGAGAAAAACATTTTAATTTTGAAGATTTTTAAATTTCCTGCTTTCCTTTTTGGAGATATGTGTTTAGTGTCTAATATTAAGAGGATTTGCCTAATTGAAAAATCAGAAGTACTTTATCTTTTTATTTTGCAAGATTTATCTTTGATGTCATATTTTCAGATCTCAGCATCACTTCAAATTTTTCATCTGTGTTGTGGGGAATCAGTCTAGGACACAGCTGTCTTTTTTTTAACTTTGATACAAAATTTCAGTATCATTCCAGTGTTCATTCTCCCAGTTAAATTACTTTGCCACTCTTGTTAAAAATCAGTCTGTCCTGCTACAATGCTATATTTGGTTAGATTTCTAAACTTCTGTGTAAAAATATGTACTTGTTTATTCTTATTTTTAAAAATATATTTTTATTTTTAAATTGTTTTTCTTCATATTCTGTAGGGACTTAAAGTTTAACATGTCAATACTTGGTGGAAAATACCTGTTCCATGTTATGCCTACGATGTTTGATATTCAAACAGATAGTGAGGTTAAGCTAAATTGCCTGTGTAGTAGGGTAATAACAATAAGCTTCTCTTCTGGAGGGTTAGCAACTTAAGTTTGCAGACAAAAAACTTAGAGAAAAAGAAGGGCTACAAGGATAACAAACATTTTGGCCCTAGCCCTTCAAGGTCTGTGAGGACTCAGGACATAAGAGAACCTGCATTGTAATATACTGTACTCAGTGTTGCCCCAAATTTTCTGATCAAGGAGATTATGGGGCCACAGAGAAATGTGACTGATGGTGTATAGTGTGCCTAAGGAGAGTCACATGGTGAGAAAACATTCTCTCAGGCTTTCACAGAGTGCAAATTGCTCAAGCATTTGCCATGACTCATCCAGATGGCTGACACTCACAAAGGATCTACAAAGCATGGTACAGTGTTTCAGGATAAATCCTGAGGAGATTTGACTGACCTTATCCGATACAAAAGCTACATTTCTTGTTAAATAGGTCTTGCTATATCTTGCTCATAACCACCTAGTAGAAAAGTATAAAAATGAAGTATAAAAAGTAAAGCCATATTAATATGCTGAGCTGTAAAACGCTCAAGTCAACAACTTCTGACATTGCCAGCCTTATTGAAAACTCACTATTATTATGGACTACTGGACCATATTGTAATATTTTGCTAAATTCACACACCTATAATATTTAAATGACAATGGTATAACCTTCTCTGACAAAACTAAACCAAAAAAGAGGATACAAATAAACGACAATTTTGTATCTGTATAATCATAGATATACAGTTACTTTCTCTTTATTCAATGAGTAGAAAGATTTGTTCTAATAGTGTTTGTAAACAGGATATCATGTCTGCATCTTGTACAATGAATAACCACTAAGACAACAATGTGCAATGTATTAATCATTGAAACTGTCCTACCAATCTGTTTTGAAATTGTCTCATTGCTATTTGTTTCTCAGTAAAATTATTAAAATAAATCAGTTGATCATAAAAGTACAGATCTGTGGTGACTTTTGAGTTCCATTAGCCTATGTCTAACTTTGTGCTCCTTTCACTTTCTTGATACTGAGTTTATAGCAAGTCTTAAAAATCAGGTAATTTTTCAGTATTGTTTTAAATATCTTTATTGTTCTAAGTCCTTTGTATACAAATATATATTTTATAATATGCAAATTACTACAGAAAATGCTTTAAGGACTACAGTTTGGTTGCACTAAATTTCACAAAGTCTATGGATTAGTTTAATAAAATTGTTATCTTTCAATTCAATTTCAGTATCTTTCAATTCAACTATTTACTCATTATTTAGGATTATATCTGTCAGCAATTTTTGTGTGATTTTAGTGTGTGTTTTCCATATGTTCTATAATTTTATATGTTAAGTCTGTACATAGTGATATATATAGAATTTTTGTTCATCTTAATAGAGCTTATTACCTTCTGAAACACAACCTACATTTCATATTGGCTATATGATCCTCTATCACTACTTCTTTTACTCTATATTTTGGATTTCTTATGCCAAAGAAACCAAGAAGTATTTGACCCTCCATGTTTAACTTATTTCACTTAATATTATTCATTAGTATTTCAAGTTCCATCTACCTGCCTAACCTTGATTTGGGTTTATCCTTCTTAGTGGTTGAATAGTACACTATTTTGTATAGTGCCACTTTTTTATTTTTTTATTTTATTTTATTTATTTTTTTGTGCCACTTTTTTTTAAAATCAGTTCTTCTGTTGCTGGGAATGTGAGATACTTTCCTTACTTATATATTGTGAATTCTGTGCTATGGACATGGGTAGGTGTGTGTCATTGTAATATCATGACTAACTGGAAAGATACCCAGAACTGTATAGTTGGGTCAGTTAGAATTTCTGTTTTTAGTTTTTTGAGGAGTTACCAAACTGGTTCCCATGGTGGTTGTAAACATTTGCATTCTAACTAAGAACAAAGAAGTTTTGATTTCCTCCCTCACACTCTCCAGTGTATGTGATTTTTGAGTCCTTGGTCATAGTCATTCTTGTAGAAGTTTCTTCCACATCCTCTTTTTGGTCCAAAAAGCCAATATTTGTAATCTCAAAGTTACCTTATTGGAATCCCACCAAATTAATTCCAGCCTACCATTTTTAATGCAACCAATGGCAAAAATAAAAACACTAAAACATATTTTTAATTATTGGAGAGCAAGGAGCTCTAAGTCCAGCCACGAAGATGGCTTTCTGGAACAAAGAGAGCTGACCCAGGGTCTCACCTTTTTTTATTCAGTGGAGGAGTGGCTTGAGGAGGAATGACTAAGAATTGTGGAAAGTAGGTGAACACTGTGAGCTGAGCTATTTTGGGGGGGCTCCATTCTCCTCTGGCATATGCAGCGAGGAGATGCAGAGAAGGTAATCTGCATTATGCTAATGAGATAGTGTCTAGTGTTTTGGAGGGTCTGGTGTTTCAGCTTGGATGTAGTCTTTCAAGCCCCAGGAAGTCACAGCCTCTGTCTAGAGGTTCAATCCCAGCTGGCAGCATGGAGCATTGGCGCTTCATCCGTGTCTTGACCTAACCCAGCTCACATTAAAGAGCAACAGGTGTAGGTTACTAGGGAAACACGCAGGCCACCTTCAAACACTATGAGCAGCACCTCAGCTAGACCAATACGCATTGCTTAAGGGCAATGGGAAGAATAAACAGAAGTCCCAGCCAGCTCTGTCCACATCAGTACAATGAAATAGGGTTAGGCTCAGTCAAAATGGAGACAGTTGCTCTTCTTTCAAGGAGAGCTGTTCAGTCCTCCATAATTCTAATCAGAGTAAAATGGAATCTCAGCATCATTTTGATTTGCAATTCTCTGATCACTAAAGATCCTGAATATTTTTCACATTCTTACTACCCATTTGTACCTTTTTTGAGATGTGTCTCTTTATTTATTTCCATTCTGTAGTTTTTCATCTTTCTTTGTTGGTTATTTCCTTTGTGGTGTAGAAGGTTTTTAATTAATGTAATCCCATTTTTATTCTTCTTAGTTTTGGAATTCTCAGAAAGTCCTTGAGTATGCCTCTGCTTTTCAAGACTATGCACTATTTTATCTTCCAGTAGACCCAGTGTTTCTTTTTTCTATTTATATCTTTTGGTCAAAGTTTTCATGTCTTTTGTATAAAGGATCTGTCATTTACAACTAAAGATAATTGGATTTCTTCCTTTACTATTTGCATCCCTTGCATTTCTTTTCCTTATCTGATTGTTCTGGCTTAAGTTTTTAAGTAATCTATTGAATAGGAATAGTAAGCGTGCACATCTTTGTCCAGTGGGAATGCTTTCTGTTGTTCTCCATATAGTATGTAACTGGCAGTTGTGTCATAAACAACTTTCATCAGTTTATGTTAAGGTTTTTCTAGATTTGCTCTTGGCAGGTTTTTAATCATAAATAGATGTTGGATTTTATCAGAATAGTTTTCTATCTACTGAGATGATTATAAGATTTAAAAACTTCTGTTTATGTTTATTAAATTTATGGATTTATGTAGGTCATACATCCTTAAATCTAAGGTTACAAACTTGTTCATAATATAAAATCATTTCAATCATTTGTTGCATTCTCTTTACCACTATCCTCTTGAAGATCTTTTGTACCTATGTGAAAGAAATACATTAGCTGATAGCTTTCCTTTTATATTAAGTATTTGTTTGATATCATGATAATGCAAGCTTCCAGCCATGAGTTTGGCAGAGTCCCATCCCATTCCATTTTATAGAAGAGCTCTGAGGAGTGCTGGTATTACTTCTTCTCTAAAGTTCTCATAAAATGAAGTAGTGAATACTTCAGGTCCTAGACTTCTCTTAAGTGGAAGAGTTTTTGATAATTTCTTACTTTTATTAACTATTGTTTGCCTATTCTTGATTTCCATACAATTATATATCAACTTTAAAAACCATTTATCAGTTTCATTTAGACTTTCTTATTGTAACATGTATGCAAAGTAACTTATTATGATCTTCTGAATGTCAGTGGTGCCTGTTGAAATTTTTCTTTCTCACTTCTTCTCATTGAACTGAAACAAGTTTTTTTCTTTCTTTTTTGATGTTTGGTGAAGGGTTTATTGAACATATTTATCTTTTCATAGAACCAATTATCTGATTTAATTGATCCTTATTTATATTCTAAGTTTTATCAATTTCTGCTCTAATCTCTATAGTTTCTTTCCTTGTAAAAGTTTTGGGTTTGGCTAGTTCTCTGCTGTCTTGGGTTTGGAGAAGCATCTTGAAGTTCCTCATTTGGGACTTGTAGGCCTCCATGGTTATAAGCCCCCCTCTTGGAACTGCTTTCATGTTGTCCCATGGTGTTTTGTATGTTTTTGTAATATTATCACTTGATTTGGAGAATTTTCATATTTGTCCTTTTATTTGTTCAGTATTCTACCGATTATTTGAGAATGGTTTTCTTCATCTCCACATATTTGAGTAATTTCTATGATTTCTTTTACCATTGATTTGTAGTTCTATTCTATTATGATATGATAGGACATATAAAATTCCTTCTGCTCTTTTACATTTGACATGAAATGTGCTTTATGTTTAAGATAGGATTCAATTTGAAGACAGACCCATATGCTGCTGAAAAGAATGTTTACTGGGCTGCTGTTGGATGAAATACTTTGCTAGTCATTTGTCTGGAGTGTGGTCCAACTCTGATACTGTGATCTGATTTTTTGGCAGGTTAACCTATGCATTTATGAAAGGGCATTCAGGTCTCCCATTATGACTGTATTGTTGTGTATCTGTAGTTTTATGTCCAATAACTTCTGTTTTACAGAAGTAGATATACCAGTACTTGGTGCATATGTATTTACAATTATTAGCTCTTTCCATTAAGTTTTTATTTATCAGGATAGTTCCAATTCTTGTCTTCGTCTGAAACCAGGATAGCTATTCCTGTTTATATTCAGGCTCTGGTTATAAGGAGTATGATTTTCCATTTGCCTATATCTTTTTTATATATTAGGAAAGCATACAGTTGGGTTTTGTATATTGATTCAGTCTGACAGTCATGGTTTTTGATTGAGCAGTTGAGACAATTGCACTGTGTTATCATTGACAGGTGTACACCGATTCCTTTCATTTTAGTATTTTTTTTTCCAGTACTAATTCCCTCCTATTTTTCTCTTTGATTAAACAGATTCCCAGGTAAATGTGCTCTTTTCCTTGGGATCTTTGGTGATGTTAGCTTTACTAATACTTTCAAAATTCCCTTGAGCAATTTTTTCAATACTAATTTTGGTGGTCATGAATGACTTTTTATTGAATTTGTCATGTAAGATTTTTATCTCTCCGTTAATACTGAAAGATAATTTTGCAGGACAAGATATTCTGGGAATATTTTTCCATTAGGGCTTGAAAAACTTCATTCCAAACTATCCAGGTCTTTTTGGTTTGGGGAGAGGTTTGTAGATTGTGATGAAGAGTTTGTGGAGGACTATGGTTTGTGTTGAAGGATTTATTATTATTTTACACTTACCTATATAGGATATTTAACATTTTTTCTCTATTGACATTTTGTAGCCTCTTTATTCTCTGTTTCTAGAATTTTGATTACAATGAGTCATGGAGAGGCTCCCTTTTGGTGGCATCGATTTAGTTTTGTTACCTCACTTACGTGGTTATCCATTTCAATCTCCACATTTAAATTTTCTGCACTGATTTCATTGAAAAAGTATTTTATGCCTTTAGTTTCTTTATGCAGCTTTTCTTTGATTCTCATGAGTCTCAGATTTGTCCTCTTAGAATAATCTAGAAGCTCTTGAATCTCTCGTGATTTCTTGTTTTTCCATGAAGAAAGTAATTCCTGTCATACTTTTGTCCTCATCTACCACTATTATTCCATTTTTCATGTTTACTAGCATGACATTCAGTTGTGGTTTTTTTTTCTTTATTTCCAGGATTTCTGCTTGATCTTATTTCATAATATCTAATTGTTTAATTCTAAGTCATTCATTCTTTGAATTTTCCTCTGTAATTTGAGTAGCTGTGAGTCTTCTTTAAGCTTGATGAACATCTTATGAATTATTTTACCTGCTAATTTATAAGCCCTCTGAGTTCATTGGACATCTTTTCCATTTGTTTTTTCTTTGACCTCCTCAAACATTTTTAGCCATTGGAGTTTTGATTCTTTGCCTGAATTTTCCTTTGCATCACTGCTTTAGTGCCCATAAGATCAGCATTAGGGAGATAAGAGATTTGTTATGCTTTCATGTATTCTCTCCTTGACTTGTTTTCCCAAAGGTATAGCCTTTCATGTTGAACGCTGAAAATGAGTTAGGTCAGAAAACTATGCCGTTGCAGTGGAGAGTTCTTTGATGCATGTCTCCTTATGAAGTGATTTCACCTTGGTCATGTCTCAGCTTCCTGTACATGTTAACTAATCACAATATTCAGGTCAGTCTCATACACTGCACAACAAGGAGAAAATACCTATTAGTTGTATCAACATCTTCAGGATGAATCATATGTTGAAATACAACTTAAAACGTTTTAAAATTTCTATATTTTTTTCTCTTTATTCTGATATTTGCAATCTAAGCAACTACTTCAAAGACAGCAATGTGTAGTATAAAAATCATGGCTGAATACCTCTCATCTTGGACTCCTACATATATAACGTTGCTAATATCTTATCAGTTATTATTATACTCTTTAAAATAAATTTTTAAAAAATGCAAAGAAGACTAGAAAAATGATTAAGGTTATTGAAAGCAAGTGCTATGATTCAATTTTGTATCCAGTATTGCAAACTTTCAACAGATCTGATAATAAAATAGGTAATATAACAACCATTGTTAATTTGCTATTCTTGATTTGAAAATCTGTAACATATGTATTTGTTTTTGCTTTTATTTATACTCTTCAAAATAAAATTAAAAAATCTACAAAAATAATGAAAAATAAATAAAATACAATTTTTATTTTTTTTTCAATAATACAGGAAGAGAATGAAGTAGTACTGATGGAAAATAAGGGATGTATGAAAAAAGGGTGAACAAAGGAAAAAGGACATAGGAAATGAAGTCATGTGGTCAAAAAAGGAAAGAAGAGAAATAGGCAATCACACATGATAGAAAGGAAAGAGATAATAATATATTGATTTTTTTTTTTTCGGTACTGGGGATTGATTTCAGGATCTTGCACTTGCCAGGCAAGTGCTTCTTCTACTGAGCTCCTCAGCCCCCAATATATTGATATTATTGTCATATGTAAAAGGAAGAAAAGGAAATGATGAACTCATGTGGAAGGTGGGTAAAAAGAAGAGAGAGAACAATGTAACTGCAGGCTGACAGAGCTGTAATACATCAGGGAGCAATTATTGTTCTGGTAGAAAGTTTATGTTTGAATCCTATAGACACAATTTTTGGTGAGGATCGACCTGATATGCCAAAGAAAAGTACTATATAAACTAAAGTAACAAAAATAAATAAATAAATAAGCTAAAATAATAATTAAATTTTATTCACCATTTCACATATGCAAATACCTCACATAAATATTCTGCAAGTGGAAGGAGGGAATGATTGAAAAGAAAATGCAAAGCCAAAATTTAAAACTAGGACAATATGATGTGCTGATAGTATTTTGTGCCATTGAAAATCAGGAGAGAGAAATGGGGGATTTAATAAGAATCATATTGGGATTTAGATCTAAAATGTTCCCCAAAGGTTTCGTGGGTTAAAGGTGGAGCCTGGTGAGTGAAGACTGGTCACAGGGGACATGACCTGTCAGGATGTATTCTTGTCCCTCATCCTTCTGTCTCTCTGTGTGTTTCTGTCCTCTGGGCTGTGAACAGTTGTCCTCTACCAGGTCTTTGCACTGTGCTCATGATGCCTTTAGACTGACTACCAATGGTCAGTATCCAGTACAACTCTGATCTAAAGTATGTCACTACTTACTGTGGAAGTTGGGTATCTTGGCCCAGTGATATGAAAGCTAATACAGAAAACTGGAATAGTCCTGGGTTGATGATGTGACTTTGCTTGTCCATGTGACTTAGAAGCACATTAAACTGTAACGTGGGGAAGGTATTCAAGGTTTGGAGATGTAGACTAGAGAAGTCAAGAATGGTATAAACAGAACGTGGTGAGGGCTTAAAAGATGAAGGAGAATTGCAATAGACTTCTAATAGTAAAGGTAAGGCTCATGAGGTGTTAGTTGGGAATGAAGGCTTATATAGAAGATGGATGGTAGGTGATAGACCCTATATTATGACTAAGAATGTGCCTAAATTTTGCTCATGTCCTAAGACTCTGGGAAATTGAATTTAAGAGCAGTAGACTAATTGATCTGGTAGCAAAAATTTAAAAGCAACTCAACATGTAGGCTGTGGTGTGGACACTGGTGGCTGCTTTAGACATATCTATTGTGAAAATCAGTGATTAATAATTATAAATATTTGCAGCCTGGTCATCATAGGAGCATCTGTAGAGGTAGAACTGTGGAGAGAAAGAATATTGTAGTTTCTAAAAGATATATCATTGAAAAATAAGTCAGTACTTTGCATGAGGACAATAGAAAGATAGCTTGAAGCCATTTCAGGAATTGATCAAACCTCACCCTTCACAGGCTCAGGCATATAAAAAGGTAGACTCCTTTGAAAGACTTCACTTCAATAACACAGTTACAGGCACGCTGATCTTTCAGTCTGGCCTAGGGAAGTATTTCTCTGAGTTTAGTCATCTAGGTACCTAGGTTCAGCTGCAGCCATTGTCCACGGGATCCAGAATACTGCTTGAGGTGGCTTCAGACCTAAGCATCATTTTAATTGTGCTGAATTTTCAAGCATGCACAATGAAATTATTGTGGAGCTGTAGAGCATTCCACCCAAAATTCAGAAGAAAACCTGGGAAGCTAAGCAGTGTGACTCTGAGAGAGCCTTGGGAGAGGCTTTTAGGGTATAGCCAAAAGTACAGTGCAGGCTTTAGGTAGTCAGAAATGCCAGGAAAGTGAGATGAAAAGGAAAGTTAAGGAGCAGATCTACCCCAAGAGAGAAGACTTGTGAGCTGCAACCTGTGAAGTCAGAGGAACAGAACTGACCAAGACCATGGGAATTTATATCTCACCACACTCCACCCCAGGTTTGATCGGTTTCTTGCTATGTTTCAGTCTTGCTTCAGTCCTATCAGCTCCCATATTCCTTTCAGTTCCCATATTTCTCCCTTTTAGAATGGAAATGTTTACTTTGTGCCACTGTATGTGGTATTTAAACATTCTTTTGACTTTTACAGAGTAAAAGTTTGTCTTGAGTCTCAAAGAAGATGCTGAATTTGGATTTTCCAGCATTGCTGCATTCATTAAAACTTTGATAATTTTCTTTCAGGTGGAAAAATTTAATTTTGTATGAAGAGATGGACATAAGTTTTTTGAAAGCCTATAGGAGAATGTTATTGTGTCTAAAATTCCCACAAAAGTATTGGTTGCTGACAGGAAGGTCACTTCCAGTGTGACTCCGAAGGATATAATGTCTTTGGGTTAGACCTTTTCTACCTTGTAGCTTACATGGGTTGAGCAGTTTTCCTTTGCCAGGACTTTCCACCATAACATTTCTGTTTTAGTGCCAGCTAATCAGACACTAAAACCTCTGAAAGTGTGTGCTTAAGTAGATCTCTCATCCTTCATCTGGTGAGCATTGTCTGTTTTCCTCCCAGCAACTTGGAAGACACTAATACAATGTGAGAGGGAAAATTAGTAATGGGAGGGGGTAATTCAATAGAGTGTGGTGAAAAGTACACAGAGGTTATGCATGACTTGATCTCTTGGCTACATGGGAATAGTGGAGATGTGGGGGCCAAACAGGCCATCAAAACTCCTTTTCTTTTCAGGTAGAGCTCTGCTTTGTTTCAGCTTCAGTCCTATAGGGATATATGGCCATATATTTAAGGCTCTGTCTCATTACCTGGCACCTTCAATTACATCAGTGTTGGGGGAAGACCCAGTATGACTGGTGACCCTCTTCTATTAGTCTCTGCAGGGTCTTGCCTAATCTCCATCCCTTTTCCTCTCTAGTAACCCATACAGTGCTTGTCTGCACTTTCTAAGCCACTTCTGTCCATCTTTCTGTGCTGCACCAAGCACAAATCTTTCTGTTTGTGCCTCCTTTGCAACTGCTACGTGGTGGTGTTTTGGGCTTTGCAGAAGAGAGCCCTTCTCCATGGAATTAAGTTGCATATGGCAGTGACACAGGAAGCCCACACAAGTACAGAACTCAGCAGCATTGGAGGTAATGGTGAAAGAGTGCCTACTCCGGCACTACTCCAGTATCTTTTCTCTGACTGAGGATTTCACTGGTCACAACTGCTGCAGGCACCTGTAATTCTCACCATCTCCTAGATACTTCAGTGCCTTCATCCATGCACTTAACCAAGACCATGCCCTTTGCTCCCCATTCTCTAGTGCTCACTGATTACAACTCAGTCACTGCCCCCTGAGTCATTCTCTGGCTTTCACTTCCTGTAATGCCTTGATCTGAGGATCAATGCCCTCTCTTGAGAATATTGAGTTAGAGCAGATGGGCTTTGGATATTGTCTGCTATGTGAGGCCCGGGCTTCAGCCCCACATCTACTGCTGTATCAGGAGGTTTCTTCTCTAAGGGAAACTTGAGTTTTTCCAAAGATATCATGTCCTCCAGATTAACCTGCACTATGTTCAGGGTTGGGATCCAGGAACAACCCTGATCCTTACCTAAATCACTTTCTTTACTAGAATTCAAATGACAGGCTTTTCTTCCAAATGGTCTTACTGAGGTTGGGTCCCATCCCATCCCAGGCTACATTCCAGTAGCTGCAGATCTTAGGGAACATCTTCCCAGTGTCTCCTGAGGGCTGCTGCCTCTAGCTTTCCACTGTGCTAAGATGCTACTCACTGGACAGTGTTGAAGTTCTAGCACGGGTATTTACAATATATTGTTGTGAATTTTTCTTTTTTTTGTCTTGTTATTTTATTTCATTTTTTTTTTTTTTTTTTTGAGGAACTGGGGATTGAACTCAGGCCCTTGCACTTATCAGGCCAGCGATTATTCTACTGAGCTATGTCCCTGCCCCTTTGTTGTGAAGTTTTGTGCTTTATTCTCTTCCTATCATCTTATTACTTTTGCTTTTTCAGGCAGTTTGGTGCAAACTTTCTGTTGAACACCAAATCAAAGTTCAATTTTTTGGTTTTCTTTTTAGGGCTATTTTAAAATGAAAACAAATGAACAGCTACACAGAATAAAACTTGAGGTCTAATACTGGAGAGGATTTTCCTTGCATTAGTTTTACTCAGGAATTTTTATATTGCTATACTGTATTAGTTAACTACCATTTATGTCAGCAATATTATTACAGATTTTGAATGACAGATTTGGTTCAGTTTTTAGAGATAAGGACATATTTGAAATTACAACAAATATACAAATTTATATTTGCATTTATATTTATGTACAGTTTTAATGAGTGATGCATGGAAAATCTACAATATAAGTAATAAGGATGTAAAATTTTTATTTTATTTTATTTTATTTATTTTTTTTTTGTCTTTTTGAGACAGGGTCTCACTATGCAGTTCAGGCTGGCCTTAAGCTCACTTTGTAGCTTAGGCTGGTCTCGAACTCACAACAATCCTCCTGCCTCAGCTTCCCGAGTGCTGGGATTACAAGCATGCGCCACCACGCCCGGCTTTAAAATTTTTATTTTAAAATGTTGATTTTCCTTTGGCTTATTGAAGAAATGTTGAACAATCACTTATGGAAAACTTACTGAGAAGCCTACTCATACACTTGCAACCTGTGGTACAACATAGTTTCATAATAAATTAATGACTCTGAGTACATGCAGTTTTCAAGTCTATGGAAAATCTTAATGTGACATTCTCTTGCTTGTGCTTGACTTAATAATACTTACATTAACCTACAATTTTATATTGCTAGACACAGCACCATACTTTAAGTTACACTATAATAATATTTCCACAAATATTTCTTCAAGTTTAGACATTTCAGTGGTAAGTAGTTCATTTTGACAGCAATCAAACACTGTTATTGAGTAGATATTCTAGCTTTCACTGTTCAAAAGTGATTATAATTTTTTTGTCATGAACATTAAATTTAGTTCTTGGCAATTTTCCTAGATATTTAAGAAGAGAGGATCTTGCGTCCACAAATCTCCAAAGTATATAAATAAGTGTTCAGTTCGAATGAAGATATTTCAATTAATTGTGATACCTTTATTCACTTGCGAACTCTTAAATAACACAAATGAAGTTGATTTGGGGTTTGTGCCTTGCCAAGTTGCATATTTGATAAATGCTCCCCAAAATACTAAATATGGCTTTAATATTGGCATAATTCTTTTGCCACAGAGGAATATGTATTTTTCTACCTAAGGCTTTCTTTATATTGGACATGTCTTCTAACTTCGTGTGTGTGTGTGTCGGATGTAGTGTATTGCTACATTACTTAAGTTTTGCTTATTACTTAAGTTCATTCCTTAAATTTAAAAGTTCTGTTTAAACTTATATGTAAAAGTGTACGCAGTATTTGTCTTTCCTGTGGTGTTAGCCCACTTCAGGACAGGTATCTATTGTTAATTTGTTCCAATTATAACTATTAAGTATAGACCCTCTGAGAAAGAGAAATAGTAAACAAAATGCATCAATTGTAATTAACATTTTCTATCCTAGCAGTACTTAGAAGTCCTGAGATTGTCTCATAATAAGATTTCATGTTAAAATATTTAGCAAAATCATTGATCAGTCTAGCAGCAGAAACTGAAATGCACTTCCAAATCTTAGTGCTTACTTATGTTTTAACTTGTTTTTTAAATATAAACCAAAGCTTATTTATATAAGAATCACATTATGGTTATGAATTACATATGGATATTTTATATGCCTTTTTAACCTAGCCTTATGCAGAGTATCTGCTTTTCTTCTCATCTTTAACATTCTATTTATCATCTACTTCTCTGCTGTCTGTCTATCTAATCTATCTATCTATCCATCCATCCATCCATCAAACTTTAACCTTTATCTTAGCCATTTTTTCATGGATAGGACAGTATATAAGGGTTATTGAAATCTTCTGAGCTCTATATGGCAATGTTATGTGGAAGCTCCTTCTAGAAGTGGATCGTCAGGTAAGCGTTACTGGTGCTGTGTTACTTGCCTGTCCTTCCAGGTTTAGACTTCAAGGTTTTTTTTTTTTCTGGAAAAAAGAACTGGATGAAATGAGAAAAAAGCAGGGGCAAAGTTTATTTGAAATCAAAAGTGAAGAGTAAGGGAGAAAGTGGATCTGTGGATCTTCAGGGTAAGCTTGGGCCAAGTAAAGGAGAAAAGAAGAAGCAAAAACTAGATAAAAGATCAACAAGGAGAAAGCAGGACAGGCAGTTAAGGGAAAAGGCATGATAGAAAACTCTTCTTAGTATCTCTGTTCTTTTATACTGTCCAAATCTTGAGGAAACACAAAAGGCAGTGCTGGGATCCCATACCTCAGGCTGACTTCAAGTCTAGGCCATCCTATTGTAAAACTTCTCAAGTTCAATTCCAAGTGTGGGGCTTGGGGAACTGCTCTGCAGATGTTTTTCAAGCTCTTATAATTCACACATCATACCTACTCTCCCAGCCAGCTTTACTTCAGCCTAATCTATCTCACCAGACACCTAAAAGTTAAAGAAGAGATTTATTTTCATTCATTTTTTAGAAGCTTTAGCCTATGTTTATCAAGCTCAAACATAGAAACCATAACATAGGAGTTCCTGAATAGAGGCATCTAGCTCAAATCATGGCAGCCAGGATGAACTAAAAGAGAAATATTAGCAAGTGGAGATGTACTCTCTGAGCTCAGGACCCCAGGATACCACTTCCTTGTGTAACAGTTAATTTTGTACAAACCAAGATCATGCTCTTATAATAATAAGGAATGATGTTGCAAACCAAAAGGAGGATCTTAGGAGAAGCTTTTATTGAAAACAGGAGTAATAGGAGAAAAGGGCTTCTGCTTTGTTCAGGCGGGGAATCTGAAAAGCGAATGTTCTCATGGTCCCAACTTTTGGAAGTTTTTATGGATAAGCAAAACACGGGTATTGCTCAATTTTTTAGTGAATACCTATTACAAATTGTTCTGTGGATTTAAAATGATCATTTGGAGGGTTGGCCAAATAGCTCAGTGAATTAAAGCACCTGCAAGCAGGCGTAGGGGCTGGGGTTTGACTCCCAGGCCTGCTGTGCAGACCATGCCCCCAGGGCACACTAAGACAGCAATTGAGACTGGACATGGTGGCACGCACCTGGAATTCCTGCTCTTGGGGGCTGTATACAGATAGATCACTATGAGTCTGAACTGGTAATGAGACCCTGAACACCCTGTAGACCCTTCCCTAAAAAATATAAATAAAATAAAATAAAATAAAATAAAATAAAATAAAATGATCATTTGGAAATCAAGGTCTTTAACAGTTATTCAGCAGGATTTGAGGACCCTAACAGGATTTGAGGAACCTGCGATTGAGAAGAGAACCTTGTAGATTTAAACCAAATTCATAGAATAAGCACTTGCCTGGCAAGTGCAAGGGCCTGAGTTCAATCCCTGGTTCTGCCAATAAAATAAAATAAAATATAAAATGAAATAAAATAATCAAATTCAATAATGTTGCAGAATACAGAGTCAACACTCAAAAATCAATAGCATTTTTGCACACAAACAATGAACACACTGAGAGAGAAATTAGGGAAACCACACCTTTCACATCTATAAAACATGAAATATTTAGGAATCAATCTCACGAAGGAAATAAAATATTTATACAGCAAAAATTACTTTGTGAAAGAGATCAAAGAGGATTTCAGAAAACATAAAGATATTCCTTGTTCCTGGATAGGAAGACCCAACATTGTGAAAATGGCTATACTCCCAAAATTGTTATACAGGTTTAATGTAATCCTGACTAACATTAGCATATCTCACAAATTTAAAGAAAATATTCCTAAAGTTCGCCTGCAACCCAAAGAGACTCAGAATATCAAAATCATCCTGGCTAACAAAGGAAGTGCAGTAGGCATAACAATCTCTGGCTTGAAACTATACTATAATGCTACTGTTATAAAATCAGCGTGGTACCTATATAAAAACATACATGAGGATCAATAGAACAGATGAGAAGTTGCAGACACAATGAGAAGATACACTCAGTCTTATCTTTGACAAAGGGACTAAACACATTCATGGGAAGAAACCTAGCCTGTTTAACAAATGGTGCTAGAAAATCTGGCTTTCCACATGCTGAAAGCCAAAATTAGACCCATGTCTATCACTATGCACTAACCTACAGTCAAAGCTGATCAGAGATTTAAACATCAAAGAGAAACACTAAATCTCCTTGAGGAAAATGTAGGTAAAAATCCTAAAGACATAGGAGTAGGTAGGGAGCTCATGAACAAAAACCAAACCACATGGGAAATACTTCAAAGAATCAACAACTGGGATCTCATCTTTTTTTGCAGGTCAAATGAAATCACCAACAGAGTAAAAAGAAAACCCTTGAGCAAAGAAAAAATTATAGCCAAATGCCTCTCTGACAAAGGCCTTCTGTCTAGAACATACAAAGAAAAAAGTCAGTCCCCAAAATTCAAACTTAGTTATTTTGCATTTTAAAGTTTTGAAAATTCAGGAGCTGACTAGAGAGGGGATGAACTGCCCTCTAGTAGAGACGGGGCTGTAGTCCATGTTGCCTGAGAAAGTTCATGCTTGTTGCAAAGTCCTAGTTCACTCTAGTCTTACTTTACTTATCAATATGGGGATCACTCAATTCAAAAATCAGGCTAGCTGCCTTAATCATAACCTCACTAAGTAAGCTATTTGTTATAGAAGCAGGCCCCAACATTATATTTAGCTGTAGCAGCCCTGTGATGGAACCATCCTCAATAACCACCTATCAGCCCCTGAGGTTTTGGGCAAAGATCTAAATACAGCCTTAGCAACCTTATTTCACAAATAATGAAGTTGATCCGTCAGACTTTGAAAGACTAATCCAAGACCTTCTAACATATTAAGGTAGAGATATGATGACTTGGATACATAGAGTCTTAGATACCTTAGTTAATGTCTACTAAGTAAACATATATGAATTAAGGAAGATGACAACAGATGGGACTGCTTTCCATGAAAACAAATACTTCCTTTAGCAAATATTTGCTGAGTACCTACTGTGTGTAAAGCAGTGTAGGAGCCTCATTTGATGTGTGCTCAGCAGTAATTTCTAAATCCTTGGATGTTTTACAGTTTCATTTTCTATCATTATAAAGGCATGACCCTCTTCTGGGCTACAAGCCAAGTGCTGAACAGTATGAGATAATAGGCAAAGGCTTATTTTTATCATCTGATAATTTTTAAAAATGAAGCTGTCCACGAGAAATATTTCTATACATGTTTTATATAAAATCCTGTGTGATTTTTTTTAACTTTTTGGGTTAAATCATTTATTTTCATTTGTATTTTAAGATTGTTTATAAAATCTGCTTTCTAAGCTGTTATAAAACCAGACATTCCCAGTGTGTACAGTTCTCTATGAGAATGTTTGTCACTTTGTAGGAGCCATATTATCTTTTGAGGGCCACCTGGGGATAGTTTATTAATTTGTCGGTTTACCAGTTTCTAATTATCCTGGAAGCCTTCATGCTATTTCCAAAGGCAGGACAAGGTGCAATGCTAAATCTAGTACTTGTAGGTAATTTTCACTTTATGATAGCTTTCATGTGAAATTCTGAATGCATATTTAAGAGGGAAGACTGACCGGGATTCTTTTCACTCTCTCTCCTTATCCCTCATTAACAGTACTTTGCTTCCTTTGCTTACTGAAGAGAAGAAATAGTACATGTGAATTATTGGCAGCAGATTAGCAAATAGCATCATCAGACATGTGGTAATTAGAAGGCCTATCGTGGCACATATGTGTCATAAACTGCCAACTAATTTGATGACAAGAAACAATCAACCTTATTTACCACTAATTCCTCTTTTCAGAAGACCTAGAGAAATGTAAATGGTCTGTATAATTTGAAGCTTTGCCTCTGTTTCCCTGTAATATTCTGGTTACATTTTTTACATCATTTAAAAATTTTTAGCCTCAGATCATGGGAAATGTTTCATGTTACAGAATAACATCAACCCACTTCCTTGTTTACGCATTAATATACAATATATGTAGGAAGCATTTTGTACATGAAGAAATTCATGAAGAAATGTTTGAGTCTAGTCTGAGTTTCTTAAACTGGTGGCTCAGATGTGGTTTTTTTCAGCATTCTTAGAAATAGGCAATATTTGTAGGGCTGGGGCAATAGCTTGGCAGTCTAAGCACCTATCTAGCAAGCACAAAGACCTTGGTTCCTTCCCTGGTACCACATGCTGTGCCAGCCCCGGGACCCCAGGGGCACCTTGCTGGCCACTGAAATGAGGTGTAGTGGCGCATGACCATGAGCACAGAATTGGAGAGGTTGAAATGGGAGGATCACTATAAGTCTTAGCTGCATGGTGAGACCCTGTATCAAATAAATAAATAAGCAAATAAACAGATAAATAAGTAAAAGATTTAAAAAATTTAAAAAGATTTAATTCTCTTATTTCTCTTACATATAATTTACTTCAAACTTACCTTCCTGTAAACTTTAATAATCAAAAAGCTAGTACAGGGGTCCTGGGAGATAGCTCAGTGGAATAAGTGCTTATGTAGCAAGCTAAGTTCAATCCCCAGTACCACAAAAAACAAAAAAAAATCTAGTACAAAACCCCCTAGTACTGAAAACTATATACCTTGCTATTCAAATGTGTGAAGGTGCTTGAAATCTCTTAATGTCTTAATGTTTTCCATCCACTCTAATCCGCTGCCATTCCCAGCCCAAGGTTAAGAGAGACCTATATATACTCCAGATCTCTGTACCCTCTTTGCCCATTCACTCTTCAGGCTTCATATAAAATGCACCAAAATATTTGCTTTCAGAACTTAATGCCAGTACTCCTCATTATTAAACTCACATTATTGGCTCTGTTGATGTCCTCCTCTTTTCTGTACTATTTTCTTTGTCTCTTTCTTACTATTACTTTTTCCTTCTACTACTTTCATTTGCTTTCCTCCAAAACTTCTGTAGGAGTATTATTTTTTAAGTGTGTACAGTTAGTGTCTGATTTGTGTAAGGCTAATAGCTCCTAATGGTTAAGGCCCCCATTGTGAATAGCCATCGCAGAAACCCCAGATCTTTTTTGACACCCTCATTTGGATGTCTCAATTGTCTCGAGTTAACTAGTCCATAACTAAACAAAGTCTCCCCATTCCCTTTATATGCAGGTCTCTACCACATCTGTGATTCAATAAATGGCATTCCTTTTCAACAATTATTGCCTTTAAAAAAAGAATCGACCTGGGTCACTAATTCCTTTTTTTGTAATTGCACTTTTAATTTATGTGACCTTTAATTTTTCTGTTCTGTGTTTTTACTGTTAAAGTCTGAACATAAGTATCTTTCAGCTCTTTCCTGAGTTAACGTGTATTGGTAGATCCTGATTGTGCTCCTTACCCATAATGCACCTGTCATGTTGTAGCCCAAGTAAACTTTTAAAAAATGGAAGGCTATCACATCCATGCCCTTACTTAAAGCCCCACATCACTTTCTAATAATTCTTTAAACAAATGATCAAGTGTATAAGGTAGTACAAGATGCTCTATTGAATGTAATCTCTGTCCCTCTCTACCTTCACTGTGTACTGTTTCTCCTTAGCATCTTTGAATCTATTCCAATCCTTTCAATAGTAGAACTACAACAGACTTCCATTGTCTCTATTTTGATTATCTCTAATGTCCCTGTTCCATTCAGGTTCTTCTTCTGTACATTCATTGGTAGCTTGATCTTCTGTATTGCTGAATATCACACAATTACTAAATAAACATTTTAAGTCTTTTCTGCCTGCTGAAATGTTTGCCTCATGGACTAAGAACTGTATTTACATTGCTTACTGGCAAGCAACACCCAAATAGTTCATGCTCATGGCAAATGTCTGGCATCTCAAGGTTAACTATCCCAATTTAGTGTTAAAGTGGACAAGTAACAGTTTTAATGGTTTATTGTTGGTATTTCTAAAACCACTGGCACATAGTACACACTGTAAATGTTAATTAGTAAATCATTGAATATAAGAAAAAAGATAATGCATTTATGTGATTTTTCTGAAAAAATTAAACCCTCAACAGATTGATACTTTATAATCAAAATGATGTTTGGGGCTGGCCAGATAGCTCAGCAGACTAAAGTGCCTGCTTAGGCAGAGCACAATGGGTGGGGGTTCCATCTGTGCCGGTCTGCCCCTAGTTCGCTGAGATGGCAATTGAGACTGGGCATAGTGCTGCGTGCTGTAATCCCAGCGCTTGGGAGGCTGAAAGCAGGAGAATCACTACTAATCCAATCTAGAGTAGACCCTCTAGACTGTGTACTAAATACATTTTTAAAAATGATGTTTGTTACCATTTGCCTTGATAAAATAAGTTTTCAATCTTTTTCAAAATGTAAATGGAAGTGAAGGGAACTTGGACACTTGGGGGTCAATATACTAAAGTCAATAGTTAGCTGTCCATATATTGTGGATTTTTTTTCTTGTTAGAGCCTACATATCTTAGTTTTTAATGAAGTTGAATAAACCATTCTTCATGTTTTACGTTAAACTCATGTTTATCATTTTTATTCTAGTTTTAATTTTCAAGATTTTCATGGGGAAAATATTCATCTCTTGCTGAATTGTGAATTGCTTGCTTTTTTCCAGTGTGTTTTAGTACAGAAAGTACAGGGGCTCACTACATAGATCAGACGTGTAGTGATCCTCCTGTTTTCAGCATCCCAAGCTCTGGGGTTTACAGGCATGCACCACCACGCACAGTTTCAGTCTCTGTCTCCTCACGTCGCTGGCGCAGGGCTGGTGTGGCACACCTGAGATCTACCCAGGTCCCTAAAGCCCTGCAAGCAGGAGCTTTAGTCTGCCAAGCTATTTGGTCAGACATTACTCTTAATTCTTTTTGATAACACACCATGGAAAGACCAGCAGCAATTGTCTTTGCATCATTTATAGAAGTCACCGGTATTTCATACCAGTTTATGGTTTTTCTTTTCTTTCTTTCTTTCTTTCTTTCTTTCTTTCTTTCTTTCTTTCTTTCTTTCTTTCTT
>PVKA01001677.1:0-18999 GCA_004027165.1 Ctenomys sociabilis
TTAGCAGATATCTCTTATCAGTGAATTAAGAGTGTAGCTGCTTACTTATCTTATTTTTTATACCTGAATTATATCAAAAATTCAATACTTATTTTCCTAGTGGATGACCGTAGTACTAGAAGCCGACATAATACCCTGTCCAACCACCATTAGTGCAGATCTTTCCTCTCATAGGATTATATAGAAGGCACAGCGTTATCTATCCCAACTGTACTGTCTATACACACACATCATGATTTTTCTTTCTATACCCCTTCCTTCGTCTACATCTGTCAAAGGTGGGCACTCCATTGTCATTCAACTAACTTAGGTGCTTGAACTCAACACCACAGTCCAACACAGTCCAGCATTCCACAACAATAGTGAGTTATTCAAAGTTGTCGACCATAGCCATTTACAGCTCAGCTTAATATTATGGCCCGGCGATGTATACTTCAGTTTTATACTTTTCTGCTGGATGGTTAAGACCTAGATAGAGCAAGACCTATATACCAACACATGTACTTAAAAAGCTTATACTCTTAAAAGGTGTAGTTGTGCATGTCTGTAATCACAGCACTGTGGAAAGCCGAGGCAGGAAAATGGTGAGTTGGAGCCCAGACCAAGCAATGTAGCACCTTAGTAAGGCTCAATCTCAAATTAAAAGAAATTAACAAAAGAGCTAAGGATGTGACTCATTGTGGAGGCTCTGAATTCAAACCCTAGTAATGAAAAGAAAAAAAGAAAGGAAAAGCAAAAGTGTACACTTTAGCCCCAACAATGAAGGACATTTTTAATGTCATAGAAGGAAAGGGCATGAATCGGGGCCCTGCCTGCAGCCTGGCGGCTCACACTGCCACACCACAAGTGGTCCCAGGGCCTCATTCCTGGCTTCCTAACACATCTGGCCAATTACAGATTAGCTTTCCTTCCCCGTCACTGTCAGCAGTGGCTTATTCAAGATGTGAAAAAGTGTCCTTTCTCTTCCTGTTTCTTTTTTCACTCTGTTTTGAAGTTGACTTTGAACTCTTGGCTTATGATACATGTAATAATGGTGGCTGAAATTTGGCAAGAAAAGTCAGTGACCCACAAATATAAAAGACACCTCTTTCTTTTTTTTCTGTACTGGGGATCGAACTCAGCACCTTGCGCTTGCCAAGTAGGCCCTTATGCATCACTCTGGCCCCCAAACACCTTTACCTTATGATCTCCCCTCATCTCTCCACTGCTTCTTCTCTGAGTGGTGTGTGTGGTAGTGTCCTGACCCTCCCTCTCATTACCTCGGCCTCAGTTCTCAAATATAGACACGTATGTGGCACATGGCCTCTTATCCTTTATTGTCAATACACACAAAGTTATTCAGAGCCTTAAGAATTCATTCTGTAGCAATGATAACGGATGACTAAAACAATTAAAATAGAACCCTATGTTCAATTCCCAGTTCCACTAAGACCAGAAACAATTCAAATAAAATATACTAATATTTCCCTTGGAATCACAGTGTAATTTAGAGTCCTCCTAGGAAAAATAATTAATCGACCACTTCATATCTGTTTCAAAGCAGTAAGAGGTTTTTACATCTTCTAGTTTCTTATTCTTCCTGCCTACAAGTAACTTCTATATAAAGGATAACGGTTAGACATGCTGTCTTTAGGTAGCAATCCAGAAATCAAGACTGTCACACAGTGCATCATCTGCTTGTTGAATGTGCTTTTCTATGGCACCTTGGTTGTGGTCACCTTGCTTCAGCTGGGCCTCTCCAATGACAGGAAGGCACAACCATCTGAGCCAAGTGTTTCCACTCCTGAGCACCCCCAGTGGAGGAAAGGGCTTTTTTGTATACCAAACTGAAATCCACCTTCTTGCAACATCGGTACCCTGGCTCTGGCTGATCCTAGGAAGCAGTGTTCCATGAAGTGTGGTCTGTGGCCCAGTTGTATCACAGTTATTTGCGGTTTTTGTTGAAACGCAGGCTTCTGAACCTTCCTGTGTACTATCATGACTGGGCAGAGGGCAGTGTGTAGATACCCTGGTGTAGAGAGCCCAGACCTCTGCTTTCTCAGGTTTGAAGATCAGGACTCTGAAGCCAAAGAGAAATTATAGGTCAATATATCTTACCCACCTAGCCCTTCAGATTAGTGAGATATGCATTGTTATATCTTCATTTCTCTATGTTGTTTGTTCTCTAGATCAAATCTCCCCAATGTTCTAGTTGCTGCTCAGATGAAGTGGCCCCAAGTCTTATTCTCTTCAAATTATGTCTCATACAATTTGAGTCTGTGCTAAAATTTGATGCTCAGAACTAATTATAGCTGTTCAGATGTGGGGGATAAACAGAACGTAGGTATCGTGCCATCTTCCTTTTTACAACAGATATGGAGCTTTTTATAAGAGATATTATGAATGGAAATCAATACATCTATTTGTCTAAGGACTTGTTAGCCATGAAAGTTGGGTCCTTGGAGGAGGAATGTGAATGTAAGTATGGAATTTGCAAAGGAATGTTCATCTTTTAGTACGAGCACTCTGGATGGCAGAACATTACTTGGTTGGCCAGGGTGGCACGTTTGGTTGTTGAAATGAACTTAAGGGAAAGATGATCCCTAGCTTATGTGCTCAGTAAATTCAGTGATTAAAAAACAGTGCAAAAGATACTTGCAACAGTCAAGAATACAATTCTTAAGAGAACACAATTTTCAAGTTGCAGTGTGATGTTACCTGTGTATTCTCGATTTGTATATTTATAAAGTAGTTTTTGTTATTTATCAAAGCATATTTATAAGAGTATGTATTTGCTAGTATTCTTTGCCTAACCAGCATGTCATCAAATACTGTATATATGAAATAAGTTTACATTTAATTTTTTGTTTTAGTACTAAGGATCGAACTCTGGACCTTGTGTTTGCCAGACAGATGCTTATGTCGCTGAGTTACATCCTGGCCACAAGTTTGCATTTAAAAAAATAATTCCATATAATTTGCAGTGTTCCTTAGTTCAGATTGATTTACTCCCCAGGAGAGTCAGAGTTGAGTCAAAGTTCTCTGCCAGCATAGAACTTTGCAACAGTAGGTCAAATTTTTTTTTCTGCTTCCTCACCATTCATTGTCTCCTGTTCATATCTCCTCTTCTTCTCTGTCTCACCAGCGCTCCAGTTTTCTTTAGGTCTTTTTTGAATTTCTTCACTTCTACAGATTTATATTCTCTTATCCTCTACCAATGATTCTCTAATCTCTATTTCCTATGATCAGATTAACCTATAACAGTACATCTTACTTGGCCTTTATAACAATTTTATGAAGTAGCTTTCTTCTTCCTTTTCTTCTTCTTCTTCTTCTTCTTCTTCTTCTTCTTCTTCTTCTTCTTCTTCTTCTTCTTCTTCTTCTTCTTCTTCTTCTTCTTCTTCCTCTTCCTCTTCCTCTTCCTTAGGATTGAACTTAACTCTGGACCTTGTGCTTGTGAGGTAGGCATTTATGCCACTGAACTATCTCCCTGACCCTGAAGCTTTCATTATTACTATTAAAATATGAGGAAATTGAGACTTAGAACATCTCCTGAAGCTTAACATTATTTAAGAGAATCACTTGGGACTGTCTGTCACAATAAAGTCTTCATGATATTCAGAGACCATTTTTGGTTTTGCTTTGCAATTGTTTATTTCCACTAAAATGAAGAACAAGACAAATGTTCCTGCTCTCACTGCCTCTTGCTCTATATAGTACTTACAACATTAGCCAAAGCAATTAGGCAAGACAAAGAAATACAAAGGATTTGAATAAGAAATGTAGAAGTTGAGCTATCTTTATTTGCAGATGGTATGATCTAAATAGAAGACTCAAAGAAGTCCACCAAAAGACTCTCAGAACTAAAAAAAAAAAAAAAATTCAGCAAAATAGCAATACACAACAGCAATAAACAAAAGCCAATAGTATTTCTGTTTAACAGTAATGAACTCACCAAGAAAGAAATCAGAAAAACAATTCAATTTCCAAAAAAAAAAACCATTTAAATACTTAGCATGCTGGCAAGCTCAAGGGCCTGAATTCAATCCCCAGTTCCGCCAAAAACAAAAAACAAACAAACAAAAGCCAACCACTAAATACTTAGCATGAATCTAACCAAAGGAGTGACAGACCTCTGTGACAAAAACTATAGTAGTCTAGAAAAAGGAAGGGATGAAGACATCAGAAAATGAAATGATAGCTCCTGTTCCTGGATAGGCAGAACCAATGGTGTCAAAATGGCCATACTCCAAAACTGGTACTGTATAGATTTAATGCAATCCAACTCAAAATACCAACAGCATTTAGCAAAGAACTAGAAACATAATCCTAAAACTGACTTGGAACCATGAGACTTAGAGCAGCAAAAAACAATCTCGGCATGCATAGCTAAGAGGAGGGGTAACACGATCTGGGACTTCAGTATACATTACAAAGCTATAATGATAAAAACAGCATGGTACTGGCATAAAAACAGATAGGTGGATCAATGGCATAGAACTAAGGATGCAGAAACAATCTTAGGCATATTTGTTTATGAAATTTTTGACAAAGAGACCAAAAACATATTCTATAGAAAAGATAGTCTCATTTACAAAAATACTCAGAAAATTGGTATCTACATACAGATGAATGGATACCAGCCATTATCTTTCATTCTGTACTAAAATCAAATCAAAATGAATCAAGGACCTACATATAAAAACAGAAATACTGAATCTTCTGGAAGACAAAAGTAGATAAAACACTTAAAGCCAAAGCATAAGCAAATATTTTCTGAGCAGACCCCAGTTGCACAAAAAAATACCACCAAAAATCAATAAATGAGATAATATCAAATTATTATTATTATTATTATTATTATTATTATTATTATTATTGCAGGACTGGGGATTGAACTCAGGACCCTGTGCTTGTCAGGCAAGTGCTTATTCTACTGAGCTATCTCCCCAGGCCCAAGATTATATCAAATTAAATTCTTCTGCACAGCAAAAGAAACTACCAACAGAGTAAAGAGACAACCTACAAAACCGGAAAAAAACTTTGCCAAATACTCCACAAACAGAAGATTAACATTTAAAGCCAGACGTGGTGGCACATGCCTGTAATCCTAGCACTTGGGAGGCTAAGGCAGGAGGATTGTTGTGAGTTCAAGACGAGCCTGAACTACAAAGTGAGCTTAAGGCCAGCCTGAACTGCACAGTGAGACCCTGTCTCAAAAAAGATAAAAAAATTTTTTAAATGTTAGGCCTCCCAAAATAAAAGACCTAATCAAAAATGTAAAATTGAAATGGATATACACTTCTTTTTTTTTTATTTGATATATACCTCTTAAGAGAAGTACAAATGGCCAATAGGTATATGAAAAAATGTTTAGCATCTCTGACATTAAAGAAATGCAGGGCTAGGGAGATAGCTCAGTAAAATAAGTGCTTGCCTGGCAAACGCAAGGTCCTGAGTTCAATCCTTGGTTCCTCCAAAAATTAAAAGAAATGCAAATCAAAATAACACAGATTTCATGTTACTCTTTGAAAAAAAAAAGGCTATCATCAAGAAAGACAAAAAAAATTCTGGTAAGGCTGTGGGGAAAAAAATTAACCTTTTTCATATTGTTGGGGAAGATGCAAACTAGTAAAACTATCATGGAAATCAGCATGGAGATTTAAAAAAAACAAGTAAAAATAGAAATTCCATTTCACTCAGTTATATCTCTTTTGCTTTTTGTCCTAAAAAACTTGAAGTCTTATATTATAGTGATATATGTGTATCTATGTTTACAGTAGCACAACTCATACTAGCTAAATCATGGGAATTGCTTATATTCCCATTAGCAGATGAATAAATAAGGAAAATGTGAAATATATACATGAAATAGAGTGTTGTTCAGCCATAGGAATGATACATCTGAGCCATCTGTAGGAAAAGGGATGCTATTGGATTCCACAAGGCCAAGTGAAAGAAGTCAAAATACAGAAGGTTAAATGTTATGTATGGTATGGTTTGTGTCTACGGGTCTCCCCAAAGGCCTCGTGCAGCCCTGGAGTGGCTTCTGGAGTTTGTGACTGATTTTTGTGGGTGTGGATGCTGCCCCTGCCCTGGGGCAGGTACTCTGCATTTCGATGTAAGGAGGGAAGAGAAGCCAGCTGCTGGAGCTGCTTGTCCCCTTGCTCTTGCTGTCTCCCTGAAGGATTGCTCTCTGCCCTGTGTTGCTCTGCCTTGGACCCAGCTGAGTATGGACTGAAACCTCTGGAAACTGTGAGCTGAATAAGCCTTTCCTTCCTTCATTCTGAGTGTCGGGTATTTGTCCCAGCAATGAGAGAAGAGTAACTGAGGTAGCATGGATTCTCTTGTACAAGAAACCCAGAAGACAAGAAATCTAAAAAGCAAAATTAAAAAGCACATAACTGAAAATGGGAAAATAGACTTTATAGAGATGGGAAGGGGTCTGGGATTAGGGGAAGTGGGAGGGAGAGGAAGGGAAAGGAAAGGGGATGTAGATGTGACGTGTGTGTACAAGCATGCCTTGAGCATGTTCATGATGTATGACAAGAACATACTAGTGCAACAACTAAAGCACCAAGTGCACAGTCCCGAGTTTGATCCTCGGTACCAAAAAGCCCCCCACAAAAACAAAAACCTAAAACATATTCGTGTATACATGAGTATAGCAGTAGCCGAGAGCAAACGCTAAACATTTGTCACTGAGTGACTGAATGAATAAAAGAATGGTCAGATATGAAGTTTAGGTTGATGATGGGTAATAATTAGTTTAACCTGAGAAGTTCAAAGGCGGTTAGGAGACTAGGAAGGCATTGCAGTAGCCCCGGCAAGAAGCAAGTGGGTGGGAGTGGTGTGGGAAGTGGGAGCCACGCTCCTAGCTCACGGAAGACCAGAGACTTCACTCAGAGTAGAAAGCTCTTGGCAAAGGCGTTCATGCCCTCATATTCACGGGATGTGGAGACTGCCTGGACTGCCAGTTTCTGGCTAAGTGACCAGATGCAGGATGTTGCAACCAGCTCAGTGCACAAACAGAGAAAACTCCTTAGCTCATGGAGCATTTTACTGCCAGATCAATCTTCCGCGAACAACATTTTCATCAAGCTGGTCTAATGATCGAGAACTCCCCAGGCTTTATTTTTCTGCACCTCACAACACAGATAGACTTTGAAATGTTGGTATTGAGAGAACTCATTTTGGCATTCATGATTTAATACCTTTTCCTTTCCTAATCCCAACTGAACTATAAAGCCTCAAAGACTGGAAGCATATCTCATAGACTTTATTGTTGGTATTATTACAATGCAGTGCCTAACATTGTGCTGGGTCAGTAGTATGGGGGTAATATATACTAGTGTGTTTAAAGCATCTGAAACAATCATATAGTGATGCTTCTGGAATGCATGATGATGACTCGAGCAAACTTAGAAAAGTAGTATGGCTTGCATTCGCTTGAGTTCACAATCCATATATACATATATAAGTACGTTAGGTGAACTTCGTATGCCAAATATTACAGTAATTCTAAGTCCTTATATCTTGTTAACTCATGTCATCCTTACAACAACCCTGCAGGAAGATGAGGGCCTTGGCAAGGTTAAGGGACATTGGTTAAAGTTACATAGCTGGTAAGGGTAGACTTTTTTTTTTTTTTTTTATTTAGGATAGGGCATACAGGGTGTTCAGGGTCTCACTACTAGACTCATAGTGATCCTCCTGTTTACAGCCTCCCAAGTGCTGGGATCACAGGCATACACCACCATTCCCAGTCTCAACCAAAATCTCAGCGTGCTACAGGCACAAGGCAGGCCAGGGGATGGAACTCCCAGCCCCTGTGACTGCCTAAACAGGTGCTTTAATCCACTGAGCTATTTGGCCAGCCCTAAGTTTAGACTTTGGATTGGAAGACAGGTATATACACCTTAAAGTTCAATTAACTACCACATCAGACATAACAACTTGGAGACAATTTGTGCCCCATTGACTATGATAGTTATAAGCTTAGTAGTTAACACCATGTATCAAAAATGAACACTTGATAAAGTGTTGAAAAAGATAATTACGATCTCTGTCACTCTTGAAGCAATATATGTATTCTGATTTTTCTATCTGTTGTACTCATGCCTAGAATTATTGAAAATATAGAAGTTTAAAGAGTTCCTTTGTATATATGAATTATCTGACTAATAGAAAAAATTGGGAGATGGGGGGACATTATTCTGACTCCCCCTTTTTGTTTCTTCTTAGACAGAGTCTTGCCATGTAGTTCAGGCTGGGCTCAAGATCACTGTGTAGCCTAGGCTGGCTTCAAATGCACGGTGATCCTCCTGCCTCAGCCTTACTACTGGAGTTACAGATGCAGGCCACCGTGCTTGGCCTATGACTCATTTTTAAGAAATGAGAGAAATAGCCAGGGCTGGGAGAGCAGAGAAGCTTGTCAGGGCTCCTGTTTCTAGAGCAGTGTTGCTGCTACTGGAGTTTGAGTGTGTGATCAGAAAACATACCTCAGGCACAAGCTATAGGATCCAATGTCACTGTGCATGTAGGAAGTGCTGAATCTCAGGGTGAGGTGCCCTAGGTCAGATATACAAGCATAAACCACTGAAATTCCACAGGAGTATTTGCTAAAATGTTTTACTCAAAATATGCATGTAGAGCAGGGCATGATGGCACGTATCAGTAATCCTACCATTTGGGAGGCAGGAGCAGGGGATTACAAGTTTGAGGCCAGCTATGACTAACGGTTTGAGATTTTGAAACTATATGTGGTTTAGGTCCTGATCTTTAGGAGTGGTTTATTGATTTAATGTTTAAAGGAAATTTTTATAACTTAACTATCTCTTTTCACCATCTGTTGAATTGCCAATAATAATTATTGCTGTCAATTTTTATTTGGAATAATTAATTCACAAAGAATCAATATAGGCTCACAGTTCACCAAAATGAAGGAGAAAAGTGATAAATATCTAACACAGTTGTTCTCAGAATTTTCTATAGTAAGTGCTGTGAAATGTTTTGAATAGCTTCCAGTCCATAGCAAACACTCAGCACATATCAGCTGTTATCATTATTATTATCATTATCATTATTATTATTATTACTATCAAGCATTTATGATATACAACAAGGATCATCCCAGGGCAGC
Organism: Ctenomys sociabilis; assembly: GCA_004027165.1. Classification (NCBI taxonomy): domain Eukaryota; kingdom Metazoa; phylum Chordata; class Mammalia; order Rodentia; family Ctenomyidae; genus Ctenomys; species Ctenomys sociabilis. Next base: position 9,122 of record PVKA01001677.1, read on the forward strand.
ACTACATTTCAGACAGCAGTAACGAGCAGTAGCAGCACTAAGAGCTTTGTTCTCGGTTACCTCTGAACACTGATTTGGGATGGCTCATCCATTATTTTCTCTTAAGTTTCTGCTGAACTTGTATTATTCCCAGCCCCTTGTAGGGCTGATGGTGTTCCAGATTTTACCCTCTATTATGAAATGTAGTACTCCCCTCCCCATATATATATTCTGGGTGACACTTGTAAACTTGGTAGGATCTAACTTTAAGTTTGGTACCAAATCAGGACCTAATATTTGATCTAGTTTGTTGGTCTTGCCTACCAGTTAACAGTTTATTGGCAGACAAGACAAAAGTTTTAATGCTATCCATCAAGTGTACCCTGTAAGATTGACACCCTGGTGTGCAGCTTGACTTTGTGGTGATAACTTCAAAGGCTTTTCCACAACTTACATCACTGACATTAATATTTTTGAACAAACCAAGAGATAAAATATGTAACATAGAGAAATCCACAATAAAAAGATCTTGATGCTTGACAGAGATAGCCCTAACATTCCTTGTTGGGTATAATGAATCATGACTAAATTAATGATCTCAGGACAAACTTTAAAACAAAATATAATACTTTCACTTTCCTTTTTCTTTGAATTTCACTCTTACGAATCTGTGGTTATAATGAAACACCCTTCATATTTACTTCAGAGGTGTCTTTTGACCCAGGGGGCCATTTCTGCCCCAAAGTTAAAAACTCCAAAGACAAAGCCTGGACAGCTACACCAGGGAACTGTTGTATGTGAATGAGTGAATGACCTGCTGTGTTCTGTAAGACCAGTAGAGAATAGCTGACATTCCTTCTATATCTTTTTTTTTTTTTTTTTTTTTTTTTTTTTTTTTTTTTTTTTTTTTTTTTTTTTTTTTTTTTTTTGCGGAACCTGGGATTGAACTCAGGCCCTTGCACTTGCCAGGGAAGCACTTATTCCACTGAGCCATCTCCCCAGCCCTCTGACATTCCTTCTAATCACTAGGAAATTTCTTTCCTTCACATCTTCTCACCTTCCTGCTCTTGTCTCCTTTTCCCATTTTTACCTTACGTGTCTATTCCTTTCCATATCATCTCCCTCTACTTTTTTTCTCTTCTCTCCATTTCTTTACTTTTATCCTTCCATGCTGACCTTGTTATTCCATTATTTAATTCCCTTTAAGTAATTCTAAGGTAGCTTGTAAATCTGAAATACAGATGGTGCCTAACTTGCAATGGCTCGACTGGTGTTTTACAATGACTTCAAGGTTTTATACTTTCAATTTTGAATATGGATCTTTTCCTAGACTATCCATGCGTGGTGCAGTATTCCCTTGAGATAGTGGTCAGCAGTGAGTCAGGAACTGGAGCTTCCCGTTGGCCATGTGGTCATCAAGGTAAACAACCAACACTGTCCTGTGCCCTATATGGCCTAGATGGAATGTCAAGTAGGTTAGGTGTGTTGAGTGTAGTTTTTACTTACAATATTTTCAACTCACAGTGAGTTCGTTGAGATGTGACTGCATTTTGAGTCAAGGAACATTGCTACAAACCACAACTGAGGGTACTAATCAGGTTATCTTTCTGCTCTTGTGTTTTTGCCTACCATATTTCCCAGAGGGCATGGCCATTTTTCCCAGCTTGCTTCTTCCCCACCATAGCTAGATCAGCTTTGTTTCCTTGGCTAAATGCTTCAGATATTGTTTCATCATGACACTAACTTATTTCTTCAACAAAGACTCACCGAGTCCTAAACGTGATGGTAAAAATAACGGCAACCAACATTTTCTCCTTTCATATATTGCATTTTTGTTAGCAAAACTCTAGCTCACTGGATAGGTATTCTAATTAAAATAACATTGATTGCATAGGTCATCCTGGCTCTAGCAGAATGAATGCTTTGGAATGTACATCTCAGATGAGAGATTGAGAGTCTGGTGTCCTTTGTGCCTCAGTGGCTGAGAGAAAGAAATTTCACATTGCTGAAGTGACTGAACAGGCTAAAAAAGGCAGTTTTCCAATTTTGCACCAAACCACCCTGCCATATAAAGCATAAAAATTTTCTCAATGAATCCTTAAAAGTAAAAAATTGAGCCCCTATGGCACAGTACTTGAGTTCTTTCTTGAACACTCTGATAGATACTGCTGTCCCTATATCACTGGTAAAGGAACTGGAGCTCCAGCAGGTTTGGTCAGCTGTCCAAGATCATGAGGTAGAGATGCTATGGGAAGCTAAGTCAGCACGCCCAAATCCATGCCTTTCCCATAGTACTTAGTGGCACTTGGAATTGAACTCCGGGCCTTTGCTCTGAGTCCCCTGTCCTTCTAAAACTGCTTTTATTTTGAAACAGGACCTTGCTAACTCACTAAGTTGTCCAAGATGGGCTTAAACTCATCTTCCTGTCTCTATAATCCCACCAGAGTGCTGGGACTATAGGTACAAACCACCATGCCTAGCTTCCTACTGTATATTATACAGCTTCCTCTTGAGTTGATGAAGTGAAGTCAGGCTTTCATCTATAGTTCTGACAAAGTGTTTCCTCTGGCAGGCTCCAAGGACAGCCTTCCTACTGCTACAAGTAGGATCACTTTATAGCAAGATAGGGAGGGAGGGAGGGAGAGAGAGAGAGAGAGAGAGAGAGAGAGAGAGAGAGAGAGAGAGAGAGAGAGAGAGAAGTTTCCAGGATGCTCATTTGGAAAACAAGTGGTACAAGACTGGGGTTCTGCAGCCAGGTACAGGAGTGGTGGAAGCGGAGCCCAAGAACCTTCCTAACGCTGACAGGGAGCAGGTGTGGTTAGAAGCCACTGGAGAAGTCACGCCATTGCACTTTAGAAAAGAGGCAGATGAAGAAAGGTGGAGGGGGCAGGCGAGGTGGAATCCAGGGGCGGAGAAGGGGCTGGAAGGGGACCATGGTAAGTGGTTAGAGGAGGGAGAGTGGATGAGGATTATCAGAGGACACAAGTAGGGCTTTGTGGTGAGAGGAAAGGGTGGAGGGGAGGGCAGAGAGGAGACCCGGAGAAACCGCCTGAGAATGAAGAAAACAATAAATACAGTGTTATCTTCATTAGAAAAGTGGAAGTTTGTCTTATATGACAGGTTGTTCAAACCCATTGTGTTGGGCAAAGATATTGGATTATCTCAACTGTTTACCATAAGAGCTGTAGATTCCTAGGGCCATTTTATAGCAAATACTCAGTAATGAGCTTGTGGCTTTCATTGTATGCATTGATGAGATGAAAAGAACGTATGATGGAAGCCCACTGCCTTCCTAGCCACTAGCCAGAATCTTCTCTTTTTTAGAGTATGCAGAGATGAAAATAGTAATTTTACAAAGGAGAGAATACTTCACATCTTGGGCCCAGTTGTATGTGATTCCTAGATTTCCTGGAGGTGACTTAGACTTTCAAATATAACATGTAGATTCTTTACCTAGCTCCTAACAATCTTGATGAGTTTATTGGAAACTTTGGTAAACTTCTCAAGATACCTCAAGGTCAGCCTAGGTTCACAGCCCATTTCATGGAGGTTTGCAAATCTTTCATCAATGCTGAATTGGATTTCACTTGAATTGCATGCTAATCTGGGCTATGTTTCAAGGAAGCATTGGGGAGTTCTTTCAGACAGAAGCCAGGTGAGGCTCAAAGTGTCCAAAGTGAATTTTGCTTTGAGTTTCTTTTCAGCTCTGTTTGAACTTGACACTCAAAGCGAAACTCAGGAGATCTGAACCTCTTGCAAACTCAGGCTCAAAGGAAGGTTTTTAAAAGCAAACCTGGCATGCTGAAAATGCTGAGCTAACAAGTGCTAATTGGTGCTTCAAATTGCTCTGCCCTAACTTCTGCAAAGTTTCATCTGGAAAAAGAAGTTTTCTTTTTCTTTTCTTTTCTTTTTTCTTTTTTTTTTTTTTTTTTGTGGAACTGGGGATTGAACTCAGGCCCTTACATTTGCCAGGGAAAGTGCTTATTCTACTGAGCCATCTCCCCAGCCCACAGAAGTTTTCTTTTCATATGTGCAGAGTTTAGTAAAGCTTTGCAAGAGGACCTTGGACTTGTTGAAAGATTATATGTGACAAAGGAGAACACACAAATTTCCAAAATGCTGGATTGCTAGACAGTCCCTGAAGTAGCCTGTGAAGCAAACCAACCACGTCCTCATATCTTACAAATGAGTTAAAATATACCTTTTTCTTCCACCAACTCAAGATGAAGCTGAGTGAGTTACTTGTGGCTTTCATTGTGTAGTTGGCCACAGAAACATGAAAATACAATGTCACTTACGTCATTCACTTATCTGTGAGAATGAATAATTAAAAGGAAAATCCTATTCCCTTCTGCTATTAAGCACAACCACATATACCAACATATTAATTGGGCTTAAAAGGTGTAAGGGTCCAGTGAGCGTATGGATGAGCCCGCTGGCAAGATGTTTCACAAAATAAGCTTCCGAACAGAGCAGGGGTTGGTGCTGGGGCAGAAGGAATTTAATTTACTTTTGGCAAACAAGTTGGAATAGTAAATTAAACTGAAGAGAAATGAGGGGTTTTTTGAGAAAGGAAACAGGTTGGCAGAATTTTGGCATCTCCACAAAAGGAAATCACACAAAGAGAAATGGATTAGTCAAAATAAAGATCAAATAAAGATCAAAAATAAATTGGCTTCAATCCAGGAAACATTTGCTATGTTTTACAAGCAGGTCTTTCCTTCCCCAGTGTGAAGAGCAGAGGGACCACCTGATCTCCTGCTAAAGGTCACTGAGCACCCCACGTGCTTGTGATGAGAGACACCTGGAGCCCCTGTGGAAAGCCAAGCACAGATGCGGTATTTAAAACACCTATGGAACCTTCTGGTCCTAGAACTGTGAATGGCGTGAAGACAATCGATGTTGGCAAGCAGATTCTGAAGATCTGAGGTTCTTCCGAAGTATTTACAGGCTGGCTGCTTTAAGAAAATGAATGAACAATTTCTATTATCTTTGTGTCTGTTAGGTGTTGAGAAAGATATTGAAATATTTGAATTTCAAAGGGTGCTATCTGATTCATCGTTATATTAAAGGTCATGTCGTTTGTGGGCTAGGTACAAAACAAAAATGCAAGACTCCTTATTCAAAAGGCATAAAAAGTGCTATTAAAGATACAAGATATATAATATTTTTCTTTTTTCTGGGGTCTCTCTTGACTTTACTGGTACATTTTTAATTTCCTATACAATGTCATAGAAAGTAAAGGAAAAGTAAGATTTGAAATTACTAGCATAAACATTACCACTCATCTTTATTTTGTGCCAGCTAGTCTTAAACACAAATGTAAGAGTATTACCTTCCTGTGTAGAATTCCTTAAATTCATATTTTATAGTTCACATACACATGTGCATTTCATTCTTACCTGAACAACAGAAACATGCCATTAAACTAACTTAGCTGTTTTTATTTCACTTCTTGATGTACCCGTTTTGTGCCAAACTTTCTACCTTCAGCTTATTGATGGGTAAGGGAGGCTTGGAAGGACAAGGAAACTTGAATTGCCGTTTCTGCATGGCATGGAAGATTGACAGAATGCACGTTGGAGGAAGTGATACGCAAAGACAGAAGCAGGGGCTGGGGAGATGGCTCAATGGAATAAGTGCTTCCCTGGCGAGCACAAGGGCCTGAGTTCAATCCCTGGTTCTGCCAAAAAAAAAAAAAAAAAAAAGAACAAGGACAGAAGCAAACTGCATCTCTGAGAATTTCAGGGTCACAGTCTTGAAGAGAGGTTTAATATACGTTAGCACAATTGATGTCTTTGTTTGGGGTTATTTCTTTCCTTGTTCTTGCATCTTTTAGATTCCCAGCAATTGACTTGAACCCTTTGTGAGATATTCATCTTTATTGAGAGAATTAAATTCCCTCATGTAAGCACCAGCTTTTTTCAGAAATTTCCAATTTGGGTCACAGATGATATATCCAATCCTGAATTAGCCATTCTGAGAAGCACTCAAAATGCAGTGGCAGCTCTGATGCCACATTCCTTTTCTAGGATAATATCCAGAAATAAATTCTATAAAATATATGACATCTCAGAATCCATGGAAGAATTATAAATGGATTGATGCTGAAAACTCATGCGCTATTTAAGTCTGAAATCAGATCCTGATACCTTTGTGGTACTGCAATCATGGTACGTGTTCAAGGAGCTGATCAGGTACCAGTTTTAGGAAACCTACAAATTTTGTATTTCATATAGGGGATTAATCCTTAATTTGTTTTGTCTTCTTTTTTCAATTCTTTTTCCTTTTTCTCTCTTACTTTCTTTTTAGATTTTTTTTTTTTTTTTTGGTGCTGGAGATCGAACTCAAGACCTTGCACATGCAAGGCAAGTAATTATGCTGCTGAGCTAGCTTCCTGGCCTCTTTACTTTCTTTTTAAAAAAATTTTTAAAAATCTATTTAGTAAAGGGTCTTCAGGGTCTCACTACACAGATCAGATTCATAGTGATCCTCCTGTTTTCAGCCTCCCAAGCACTGGGAGCCCAGTCTCAATGGCTGTCTTGGTGCGCCCAGGGGGGCTGGGGCAGCATAGCACACTGGGAATCAAATCTTCTTACTTCCCTTATATACTTTTTCTTTTTTCTTCCAATTTTGCATGCATATAACTGGTGATATGAACAACTCATGTGAAGACAGCACTGTTCAATACAACAAACGCTATGAAATTCATATTATATTGCTTAGTGAAATTCTGTATCCTTTGTGGTTTTTGTTTTAATACTATTTTGTACTCTCTTTAAAAATAAAAAAAATTAAAAGGTATATAAATAGGTTTTTCAGATACCATTTAAGAGTATTATATATAATGACTGATTTTGAAATGTATGAACTCGTTATTTTATTATTTTGCAAATAAATACCATTTAAATTAGTTACAAATGCATATACTTATATTTTGGCATATCAAGTAAATGCACATATGGGTAAATTTACTCAAAGAATTACTCCACAAGAATGCTTGAATTCTATAAATATGAACAGGAAGGAAAAAAGAAAGTCCCTGGGCAAATATTGTCTTTTCAAAAAACATGATGGCCTTGGCCAGCTGTGACCCACAGGAGCTGAGAGATGGGTTGGTAGGAGGCTGTGAGGACTGAAGTTATGTCTTAAAGAAAGTCTGAGCCCAAACGAAGGAACTGACGGCCAGGGCCCTTGTGTTGAAGATTATCTTTGTAAAAATGAGAAAGAAAGAGAAGGGAGGCTGTCAATAGTTATGAGAGCTTGTTTATAATCAGCTTGAAGCCAGTCAGCACCAGGCTCTCCAAGCAGCAGATACTCCCCTAAATCATAACCTCAGAGCTGTGCTTCATTAGTCAGACAGAGACTCTCAGAAGAAAACGTGGTTAGTTTGTGCACATGAAATTCTACTCCAGGAAAAAAACAGCTTCATATGTGTACCCTGGAGACCACTGGTTCAGAAACATTTTACACAAGGGAAAAAAATTTTATAAACAGCAAATGCCATATGCTCCTGAAGTGTCTTAATAGTAGCAGTGGCTTATTCAGTTTCCCTTGAGACCAAGCACCTGGTGCCCAGCTAGGACCACAAAGCTTGTGGCTCGTATGTCTATGTTTACCTGGGTAACAGAACATGCCTATTTAAATTTTTATTTTTTATGCCTGGGACTTAGATTAACTGCCTGTCTTATTGTAAAAATCTGAGGAAGTAGTTTAATTCTGACATTTTGGACTATACTTTGGATCTTCATTTTCTTTTTGCAAATTTCTTTGTGGGAAGATCAAACCTTAAAAAATGGCTCAGTGTGTTCTGTTTCCTCAGACTTGCTGGGCTATGCCTGTTCATTTCTTACAAGCTGACCTCAGTGCTGTTGACAGTGACACAGACATAAGGGTTGAAAATGTCAACTAGATTTTGTTTTATTATTATTACTATTATTATTAATATTTTAAGGAAGGGTCTAGAGGGTGTTTGGGGTCTCCCTACTAGATCAGACACACAGTGGTCCACCTGCTTACAGCCTCCCAAGAGCTGGGATTACAGGTGCGCGCCTCCATACCCAGTCTCAGTCACCATCTCAGGGTGCCCCAGGGTCAGGCCCGGCATGGCAGGCCCAGGGATTGAACCCCCGACCCTAGATTATTTTGAAATAGTGCAAGGCTTCCTTCATGATCCTCTAGCTTCAGCCTTCTGAATAGCTGGAATTATGGATGTGTGTCATCAAGATTTATGAGCAAATAGGATTTTAATGCTATCATGAAATAATTTGAATTATGGATCCCTGAAAGGGTGGAGGGTCCTGGACCAATCATAAGAACCACTGCAGTGACGATGACATGAGAGCCACTGGTGACAGTGGTTACTCCATATTTGATCAATAGCATTCTAAGTAGCATCTGACACCCTTCCTCTTCACCTTGGTTATTATTATTATTATTATTTCTTTTTTGTGGCTGGTACACCCTCCCTGGGCTAGGGGCTGGCGTGGCATGTGGTGCGGGGGATGGAACTGCAGGCCCCTGAGTTTGCCTAAGCAGGTACTGTAGCTGAGCTATCTTGCTGGCCCCTCATCTTGGTCATTCTTTACTTTGCAGTGTATCCTCAAGAGGTTTCTCCATCATTATGAGGAAAAGTTCACTTCTTTTCATAACTACTTCATACACCATTTTCTGTTTTTTTTTTTTTTTTTGGCAGAACTAGGGATTGAACTCGGGCCCTTGCGCTTGCCAGGAAAGCGCTTCTTCCAGTGAGTCATCTCGTTGACCCCCATACACCATTTTCTGGCATAACTATACAGCAATTTATTTTAGCAATTTGTGTGTGTGTGTGTGTGTGTGTGTGTGTGTGTTTAATTTATTTAAGACAGGGTTACAGGGTGTACAGTCTCACTACATAGATTGGACTTGTAGCGATCCTCCTGTTTCCAGCCTCCCAAGTGCTGGGATTATAGGTGCATGCCACCATGCCCAGTCCCAATTGCCTTCTCACTTTGCCCCTGGGGCCAGGCCAGCACTGCACACCAGGGTTTGAGCTCTGGCCACTGCATCTGCCGAAGCAAGCGCTTTAGTCTGCTGAGCTATCTGGCCAGCTCTAGCAATTCTTTTTTGATCTGCACTTGGACCCCTTTTCATGATCCAAATTTTCTACAATAGCCTGATGTGGCAGAGCAGGCCTATAATCCCACACTCTGAAGGCTGAGGCAGGAGGGTTGTTAGATTGAGGCCAGTCTTGGCTACATAGCAAATTCAAGCCTTGAACATGCAACATTATTTTCTGTCATAATAACATCATAAATATTTTATAAATATAGCACTTTATACTCAAGCAGCTGTATTTGTAAGGAAAAATTGCAGAAGTGGGACTCAAAGTGTCTTTTTGCCACCTGTGGCCACATTGCCACTTACGGAGTTTGCTCCGTTTTCCATACCTATCTTGGACAGGCTTCTTCTTTGTGGGAGCTTTGCTAAGGTAGCACACGGCAGAATGAGTATTTCTCTTGTTATGATTAAAGACACACACTTTTTCACAGCTTAGGACTCCTGCTCATTCCTTTGCTATGGACTCTAGATTTTCTTTTAGATTGTTAAAGCTTTTTCTGTTTCCTGGGGTGTTTTTTAAAATGTTGGGGAGGTGATCTAAGTTGATGGCAGAGGGTTGCTCCTGCTAGGAAGTTCAAAAACTTTATCCCAGTTTGCCTTGAAGTACATTTGTGGTGTCTTTTGCCATGGACAAATTTTCCATTTTTATGTAGACTACTTTATCAATTTTTAAAATTGTTGGCTTCTAGATTTTGAGCGTTGATTTAGAAAGGATAGGTCTACTTCAAAGTTAACAAGAAAAGGTGCAAATATTTTCTTCTTGTTCCTTTAATGCCTTGTATCATTGTTTACATTTTAGT
>PVKA01001677.1:19099-140161 GCA_004027165.1 Ctenomys sociabilis
TTTTTTTTTTTTTTTTTTTTTTTTTTTTTTTTTTTTTTTTTTTTTTTTTCTTGTCTTTTTGAGACAGGGTCTCACTATGCAGTTCAGGCTGGCCTTAAGCTCACTTTGTAGCTCAGGCTGGTCTCGAACTCACAACAATCCTCCTGCCTCAGCCTCCCGAGTGCTGGGATTACAGGCATGTGCCACCATGCCCGGCTCTCAACATATAACTTTTAAAAGTTCATCTTTCCACACTAAACTGAAAAGTACATTTTATTAGGTAATAAATTCCTATTTTTATTTGGTTTCAGTAGTATATGGAAAAAAAATCTCATAATCCAATAGGAGGTAATGTACCGATATAAGAATCATTCAGTTTTGGAAAATGTGTTTATATAACTCATTAGATGAAAAGATCCCATGTGCACTGTGTGTGCCAATGGCAATAGTAAGATCAATTAGTAAGACCAAAGACATTACCTGATAAATCAAGAGAATTTATTTATCTGGACGCTGCAGAAGGAAGTCATCACAATCGGGACATCCAGTGAAGAGGCCAGCAGCCTTCCGTAATAACAGACAGAGAGCGCTGGCAGATGTGCCATTGCAGATAGACAATCTGAGGGGCTTAGAGGCCCACGAAACCTCCGAGAAGTTCAACTGCCCTCCTCCAAGCTCAACCTTGTATCCACAGGCTGTGACCATTCTGCAAGGCAGAGTGGCTGGGGGTGAGGGCACCTCAGGGTCGGGTACAGCATCAGTCTTGATGGAAGATCACAAGCCACATTGGACTATGTATCATAGTGCAGGCGACTGTGACATATTTATCTTTCCCCTCGCAATCTTCAAGATAAAAAAATTTAAAATGTCATTGATGAACTTTTTTGGGAATGCTTACAACCTCTTAGACGAGCTATAAGACCTATCTTAAAAAAAAAATATATATATAGTGTAAATACTTTAACAGGTGTTTTGAAACAGTATTTACTGATAAATAACTAAAATCTTACCAAAATACGAATCTTAATAACTTTAGACTTTGCCAAGAACTTGCAGACAGCAATCTTGTGGGGAAATGTCAAAATAATTTCTACAAAAGTAAGAATTCTGGTTTTGGGAATGTACATAACTTTTAATATGTACTCACTGCTAAAAATTACTCTGAGGCCATAAAATTCATAATATAATATTTAAAAAGGAAAAGAAAACCCTGCTATACAGAGGAGATAGCATCATTCACACAGTTATAAAAAAGACAAGATGAAGCACTCAGGAGGCTGAGGCAGGAGGATTGTTGTGAGTTCGAGACCAGCCTGAGCTACAAAGTGAGCTTAAGGCCAGCCTGAACTGCATAATGAGACCCTGTCTCAAAAAGACAAAAAAAAAAAAAGACAAGATGAATTACTATCGCTAAAACGAGTTTGTTAAAGTGGCCAGATACAAAATTAATGTACAGGCTGGGGAGATGGCTCAGTGGAATAAGTGCTTCCCTGCTTCCCTGGCAAGCACAAGGACCTGAGTTCAATCCCCGGTTCCACCAAAAAAAAAAAAAAAAAAAAAAAAAAAAATTAATGTACAAAACAAATGATGTTCTTTATATAAGCTGTAAGAAAAATATTGAAGGATAAAAACTCTGTTCAAAATAACAACAATAAAAATTACATGATGCTTAGTAACAATTTAAATAGTAAGTGCTGACACCTGTATAGAGGAAAGAAACATCAACTTTTGCTGTTGTTGTTTGGAATTTGCTTTGTTCCAGGCTGACCTGTAACACTCTAGGTAGCCTAGGCTGGATTCGAACTCTCAGTCTTCCTGCCTTAGCATTGCAAAGTGCTGAGATTCCAGTTGTCTGCCACCACACCAGGCTTTCAACTTTTCTTAAGGTTTCCAAAGATGACTTGAAAAAAGGGAGAAATACGCTGTGTTTCTAGGTAGAGTCAATATTGTAAACAAGACACAACAAAACCTCTTTTTGTTCCACCTTGCATAGTTTTAATGTAATTGCAGCTAAAATAATACTAGAATTTGTCATAAAGATAATTCTAAAATTTAAAGGAAATATACAAATGTATTTAATAAATACTGGGAGAGAATTCCAATCATTTGACTTGTCTTACCATACATGGAAACATGTTATAAAGCTTTCACAATGAAAATGACCTGATATTGGTGTTGAAGTGGACATAAAGATCAACCAAAAAAAAAAAAAAAAAAAGGTACCTTAGAAGTCAACCCTATTTATATCTGGATGTGATGAGCATGGTCATTTAAAATTAAGGAGGGGGCATAATAAATGTATTTGGGAAACTTAGTAAATTATTTGGAAAAGTGAATCTAGGTCATGTACATCAACCTGTGCACACAGAGATACCCAAGTTTCAAATGAATAGAAGCTATTTGTAAAGCAAATGAAACACAAAGGAAAATATAGTTGATTTCTGACTCACCTAGTTAATTAATTAATACGAGATATATTAGTCAAAATGGAATAGACTGGTCCATAGTTAGTGTTTAATTTCTTTCTTTCTTTTTGTCTTCCTTCCTTCCTTCCTTCCTTCCTTCCTTTCTTTCTTTCTTTCTTCTTTCTTCTTTCTTTCTTTCTTTCTTTCTTTCTTTCTTTCTTTCTTTCTTTCTTTCTTTCTTTCTTTCTTTCTTTCTTTCTTTTGGTGGAACCAGGGATTAAACTCAGGTCCTCGCACTTGCCAAGGAAGTGCTTATTCCACTGAGCCATCTCCCCAGCCCCAATAAATTTATTTCTTACAATGCTCAGTGTAGGGGCCGACATCCCATAGCAACCTATTCTGAAAAAGTGTTAGCCCCTATTCATCATTTAAGCTATCTTCTGCTGAAAATCAGTCTCAGGTCTCACCAGGAACATTTCTTTTGGTTGGTTGTGCAATGTATTATTTATCTTGCAAAGGATAACATCATTTGTAATCGCAGCTCATCATGCTCCTGTATGATGAGATTTCTAGGCTTTTTTTTTTTTCTTTTTAAGGCATGCCTCTTATAGCCTGAGTGCCCATGGCTACCACACAGAGGATTCGATTCATTTCATAACAACCTGAGTGCTTTCTGAGAAGCAGAGATGAGGAAATGTTCCTTGCATTTAAATAGTAAGCAGTTCCAGTCTGCTTTACTGCTGAGACATTAAAATATTCCTACAGACCCTGAAGTGTCTACCTTCTTCAGAATGAGGAGAAAATGAACTATCTGTTGTCTGAAATAGCCATAATAAAACTAAAGCATTCATTTGGCTAAAAGCTTCTGATCAAGACTAAGAGACAGAATCTAGGGAAGAACAACAATAAAATAACCCTTCACACAGGTTCCCATAATTTTAGCATAGTTTTATGTTGTTTCGTGAGTACTTTGTTTTTTTTTTTAAATTCATTTATTTATTACAGTGTCTTGCAGGGGGGGAGGTCAGCTCAGCCCGCCCTGGGGGAGGGGCTGGCATGGCATGTGGTGCTGGGGATCGAACCGCGGTCCCTGAGAGGCGCTTTAGACCACTGAGCTATCTTGCCAGCCCTTCATGAGTACTTTGGTTGAAAATGAAGTTTCAATGTAAAGAAGCTTCCAATTAAATCTTAAAATTTTTCATTAACTTAGCCCTGCTCTACTAAGTTCTGTAAATTAATGTGAGTTATATACTGTGTCACTTTATAGCTGACCTATAGTTGTTTCACATTTAATTACAATAATTAATTTAGCAGGCAGTTAATGAGGCTCTACAGAGAACTCTTCTTTTCTGGTTTGTTGTCGAATGCTCCAAAGCCAAGAAGGTTTAACAGAGATGCTGGTTATCAAAACCAGAATATATTTTCTATGAATTCTAGTCTCTTCTTCATGGTAAAGATCTATAGCACATCAATTTTCTTATGGATGTGTTTCTTAATCACTATCAGATGTTGTAAACATCAAATAAAATATAAGGCATATTGATTATATGGTGAAATAGGAAACCTTATAATAAAGTCAATAAAATCAATAAGTGAGGATCTGGTAGCATTCCAGTTAATAACCAATGAACAGATAAAAGGGGTGAAAACATAAAAAGCAGCTCAAAGAAATTTACAGACTGGTGTTATAGTAGGAACCTTGGGAAATTAAAACTAAATCTAATTAAAATTAATGACAATTACTGTAATCATCATACAAATTCAAACAGACTCTAAAAAATACAGTATCCTACTAGCCTATATTTTTGTCAGAAAAATTATCTTAAAAGAGAAAGATTTATTTAAAAGAGATTCACTTGACTTATTCCTATTCTAGTAATTACAACATAGGTACAGTTGTGGCATATGTTTCATAAAATCCAAGCTAGAGTACTGATTTTTGCAACTTTCGGTTACATTTTAAAAAACAAGGTAATCATGCCAGGCATGGTAGCATATGCCTATAATCCTAGTACTCTGGAGGCTGAGTTGGGTGGATTGCTTTGAGTTCAAAGCCAGCCTGTGCTAGAAAGTTAGTTCAAGGGTGGTCTGAATTGCATAGCAAAACCATAGATGAAAAAGACAAAATAAGTGAACAAGGTGATTGTTGTAGCCAGGGGTTTAAGAGATGAAACAATACAATACAGGACACTTAATTATAAGATTACTTTATAAGTTACTCAGAATCATACACAAAAAGGACACAAGAAATCTGTCCACATACTAAGACCAAAAGAATCCAGCTGAGGACCTGGATCCCACAGCGATATCCTGCATAAGTCCAGCTGAAGACCTAGAGGTCATAACAATGCCCCACTCCATGAGTCCATCTGGAAGCCAAGATCCCATGACATCTCATGCAGGCCTGTTCTACAGTTCTGCACTGGAAAGGACCAAAGGTCAGTGGTGGAAGCTAGAAAGTCCATGGTAGTGGGATGAAGGATCTGTGCTAATAGGCTGAGGGATCTGAACTGGGGCCAGGATGAAACACTCAAAGTAGGAACCTGAGCTCCCCGACAAGGTACCACAGCCATCCTCATCAACAGTGAGGGCCTGAGCTCCTCTGAGAAAGAAGAGCTGAGTTCCCATCAGGGAAGCCAAAGTGAAAAGTTTCTTCAAGAGACTGAGCTGTGCACCATCTTTCCCTCCAGAACCAGGAAATGATGCTCAAAAGGAGGCCCAGAGCTTCCCCCAAATGAATTGCAGCCGTTCTCAGTGACAGTGAGGTTCCTGAGCTTCTTTGGTGATGAGAGCAGCCAAGTTCATCAAAAAGCCAGAATGACAAGCTCCTCCAGGAAAACCAACAGCTTCCTATTGCTTCCTATAGCTTCCAACAGCTCCCAAAGTCTTCTAAGTATCTTTCTCTCCAGTTCTGCCTCTTCTGCTGCTAGAACAACCCTCAGGAGGGCCCTCCACACCCAGCACCATGCTGAGTCAGTTCATCAGGATGTTACAAGTTGATCAAAACTTCTGCTTTAGTCTGTGTATGACATTTTCTTGGCTGTTCTAAATAGATGAACATTATGTTTGATTTGATAGCACATACACTAAGCAGATTAACATTTAGTAAGCTTTTACCAGAATAAATCTTCCAGAAATGGAGATCTGCTGTTTCTTAATTAGCTCTGTTCTGTGGAAAACTGTGAGGAACAAGTTGAATAAGACGTAGTACTTATGCTAAAGACGTATATAGCAGGGACTGGGAAAAAGGCTCAGTGGAATAAATGCTTCCCTGGCAAGTGCAAGGGTCTGAGTTCAATCCCCACTTCCAAAAGAAAGAAAGAAAGACAGAAAGAAAGAAAGAAAGTATACCACATTGCTTTGATGTATTTCTCTCATCATGAGCATGCTAATTTGAAAGGGAAATTGAGCTTTTTTCTCTCCTGTTAATTCCTTTTTCCTTACACCCACCCAGGCTGGAAGCCAGGACCATGGAGACAGTGACCTTAATGGTGGCAAATTGGAAGTGTAATGTTCAATTCTTGTTAAACAAATGCAGTTTATGTTTGTATTATCTAAAGATTCTATTTACTATTCCTGCTATTTGATGAAAGGAAAATGTTTTTATTACTATCTGAGATCTTCCACAAATAACATGATGTAAACTTAGAGTCAAGTTGGCTTTTCTGAGACAATTATTTTTTAATGCAATTTGAAAATGGAGAGCATATTGAAGCTTATATAAATAAAATATATTTATATTGAGTTCCTTTCCTTTTCTAGAACTTGCTGGAAGAAAGATACTTCTGTTACAGCATTAAAATATTATAGCTTTTCATCTATAAGAATGTAAATAAAGGGAAAAGTTCTGCATGTCTATAATGTAGATGGGTTGTTATGCACGAATAGCTCAGCCAAAGCAATTTCAGAGATAAAAGTCCTTTATTAAAGGATCACCAGGCCTAGGGAAATAGCTCGGCAGTCTGAGTGCCTGCTGACAGAGCACAAGGACCCAGGTTTGAACTCCGGTGCTGTATGCCATGCTAGCCCAAGAACACTAGCCACTGAAACCAGATGTGGTGGTGCATGCTTGTAATTCCAGTGCTGGGGAGGCTGAGACTGGAAGATCACTAAGAGTTTGAGGTGGAGCTGCATAGTGAGCCACTCTACCAAATAAATAAATAAATAAATAAATAAATAAATAAATAAATATTTAAAAAATAAATAAGTAAAGGACCACCATTGTTCTTTCTACTAGTAAGTTCTTATCATTACTGGCAGAAATTCTACCCACTACAAAAGCCTCTAGCCAAAATATTTCACTCCTGTCATACTTTATCTCCTCTCCCATTTACCTTTTTCTTCATGTCACTGAGAACAGAGAGGCATACAGGCAAAGGCTATTCATAATTGGTTTATTTAATAATTGTGACCTCTGTATGAGGAATTCTTTCTGTCTCCCTCAGAGAGTGATCTTCAATTTGATGTTCAAGTAGGGTTGAGGACTAGACATACTAGATTAAGTTCTTGCCAGAACAGAAATTTTCCTGTAACTAGTAAAACTGGATTGATTACAACCTAGGAGAAGTACACTGAGTTTGAGGTCCTGCATAAGATTAAGAGAAGTAGATTTAAGAAATAAAGTTAAGTTCTAGGAATTAGTTCATGATGAGACTCTATATGTACACATTTTAGCAGGCAGGACAGATTCCAGGGAGCTTCAAAGAAAGCCTTCCTGTACCTTCTGTCAACTGGGTGGTCAGCTACCTCCTAAGTACGCGGGAGTGCTCTCTTTCCAGACAAAGTTTGATTTGCATCCCAAGTGTGCCCCTCTGTGCTCAGAGCAATCAGGGTAATTTTTTCTTACCCTGTATGAAAAGGCTGTCCAACCTCCTTGCCTTTCTTTCTCTGCCTTATGTGTCTTCACGTGCACTAACTCCCAGTTGTCCTGGCCCCACAGCAGCTTGTCCCAGCTGGCAACAAGGGGGCAAGGACCCCAAATCGCTCAACTCCGAAGAGCTGTCTCTGTGTATGGGTGAATGGATGGGTGCCCATGTGTTTACATGACTATTTTTGGTGTTTTGCTTTTGAAGTTAGATTATAGATAACATTAGAAAAGAAGCCAGGCAGCATTTGGCCTACAGACATCTGTAACTCGGCACTGTGACAGGGTAAAGAACAGAAGCAATATGGCAACCACCAGTTTTTGCATGGTGATATCAAAGATCTGATCACTTCTCTCTCAGAAACCTCCACTTTTTTTCCATTTCACAGTATAATACTTCATCAACACCATAATACAATAAAACGAGTTCTTATTGTGGTCTGTAAGGCCCTACAGTATCTCACTCCTACCCAATATTCTGACTCCACTTCCTGCCATTTGTTTCTCTCTCTATATAATCTAGGCAGCAACACTAGAGTCTCTGATTTTCCTTGAACATGCTGGGACCCCCTTAGCTCAGGTCTTTTGCTCTGTGCTTGGATCTCCCTTGGATTTTGTGTCTGTATGACCTGTTTTCCCAGCACATAGAACAGAGCTTGGAACAAAGTATTACTGAGACAGTAGATGACGTCTGTGCCTCCTCTCTGATCCCTTGAATTGTGCTATTTAAACAAATTCTGAACAACTTCAAATAGCCAGTGTCCGCATCTCCAAAGTGAAGGATGCTTTTGAGAAGCTGTAGAAGACCAGACTACTTATCTGTATTAACAATGTTTCTATTACTATAACAAAACACTCACCTCTGGCTAACTTACAAGGAAAAGACATTTCTTTAGACCATAATTATGGAGGTTGAAAGCTCAAAGAGCCTACTATAAGTGCTGGCCACGGCAGATGGCCTAGCTACTGTGTCACTTCATGCTAAACGCCATCAAAATAAATGGTTGGAGTGTGCTCAAGAGTAAGAGACCAGAAAGCTGGACAGGAAGCCCAAAGGAGCGGTGGAGTGGTAGGCTGATCCAAGGACATACTCTCAGTGACCCCAAGACCTCTCATTGGCTCTTGCAACCCAGTACCCAATAGTGTCATGCTGAGAACCAAGCTTCTAATGCGTGAACCCTGTGGGCTAAGCCACATTCAAATCATAGTGCCATCCTGCGCATCAGGTTTGACCTCGTGGAGCATGCCTCAGTAAATGATTTTCATTTGTTGATGCATAAATATTATAATTCCCTTGTCCTTCACTAGAGGAGGATGAGAATAAAGAATGAGTGGAGAGGGAGAGTTATTCTGAGACTAAGATAGCTATCACTTTTTTTTTTTTTTTTTTTTTTTTTTTTTGCAGAACCAGGGATTGAACTCAGGACTTTGCACTTGCCAGGGAAGCACTTATTCCACTGAGCCATCTCTCCAGCCCCTAAGATAGCTATCTTAATAAATCACGACTTGGCTGTCTTCTTTTCATGTAGCATTTTCTGTCTTTTTTACTACTAGCCTATATCTCATAACTATTTTACCCTCAAATTGTTATTTCAGGGTTACTTTGTGCAATGCAAACCAAGACAATAACTATTTGTTATCAATGGACTCTGGATAAATGTTTAGAAAAGAGACTGGGTAGCAAGCAATTAGGGCATAATTTCATGGAAGGTGCAAAGTTAACTGAACTAAAAGGTTAGGGGATCCTAGCACTTGGGAGACTGTAAACAGGAGAATCACTACAAGTTTGACCTAGTAGTGAGATCCTAAACACTCTGTAGACCCTTCCCTAAAAGTTACAGAGAAAAAAAAAGGTTAAGGGGCCTCCAAGAATAATGAAGGGACAAGATGGTTATATTAAGGTGAAAATGAACATGAATTCTTGGTAGCACCCAAGAATCAGCATCTGTCAGTGAGTCCTCAGCAGCCTACAAGACTGAGCACAGAAACAAGCCCACACACACCGGGACCATAGGTGTGAAGTCCGTGCAGGCACACAGGGCTCAGGCTCCAAGTGGTCTGTACTTACTTTAATGTTCTATTGCAGTCTTAAAATTCCTAACAATTCTTCATTTTTCATTTGAGCGTCACAAAGCACACATGTACTCACATTGCAGTTTCTCCTTATAGTTTAGGAAAACAGATACAATACTAAGGATTTGGAATGACAGGAACAAGTTTTGTAGAGCTTGATCACTAAGAAATTGTCAGTGCTTTCCTGTAATTTAATTAAGATTATTGGTTTCTTTTCTCTGAGAATTGCAGCCATATTGGAAGGAAAAATAAATCATTAATAATATTTTATGATACTAATTACTTGCGGTAAATCGTGAAAACATTTTGAGTGGAGATGATATATACATTATTAATTTATAATTTACTTTGTTCAGAAGAAAGAAACATACAAATGCTACTGAGTAGAAAAATTATATGATAATGTACAAAAAATCAGGTTTATCCTCTTAACTGGGTTGTAAATATGCTATTTTGTGTCCCACTGTCTTCTGGTAAAATTTTAATTAATTATTCATCTGGTCCAATTGGAAGGCTGCCAAACTTTTAATGTTCCCAGCTGAACAACTGGCACGTAAGATATATCATTATGCTCAGTTTCATTAAAATTTCTGGAAATTTAAAACTGTACATTTAAATACTGAAAAGATGTCTTTTAATGCTTAAAAAATATTTCTGAAAAAAAATTATCCCTTGTAAGAAAATTTGTAGTTTGTAGATTTTTGAGCAGGGAGGAAAATAAGTGAAGTATTATAGCATTTTCCACTAACTAAAAACAGATGTCATGTGATGAGGGGTGTCACATCTGCAGCTGACACCCACTTCAAAGAGCAGGTGCCTCTAGATGTTTAAAAAAGGAAAAGCAGCTCTTGTACCAGTGTACAGCATCTTCAGGAAGTGAAAAGTGTGACAGTGGGAAGACGGGCTTCAGAGCGTCACAACAGTACATTGGGGCACTTGGGTTTTTATTGAATTTTCTGTGGGGTAAGCCTTCAGTATCAGAGATCAGCTGCCAGATAATTACACTACTTAAAAAATCATGATGTTACAGGAAAGAGAACAAAGTTGGACTTGTTCTTGGCACTATATGCAGAAATTAACCAAAAGTAGGTGAAAGATTCAGATATAAGAGCTAAAGCTCTGGAACTGTTAGAAGAAAACATAGTGGGAAGGTTCTGGGATGTAATTTGGTAATGATTTTGAGATACAGGCTACAGAGGAAAAAAATGGATATATTTGATTGCATTAAAAATGTTTGTGTATCAAAAAGCACAATCAACAGAGTGAAAAGGAAAGAGCATGGAGAAAATTCTTATAAACATATATTACATGAAGGATTAACATCCAGATTATATAGAGCTGGGAGATAGCTCAGTAGAATAAATGCTTGCCTGGCAAGTGCAGAGTCCTGAGTTTAATCTCCAGTACCACCAAAAAATTATATATATATATATATATATATATATATATATATATATATATGCAGAATATAAAGAGAACTAGAACTCAGGAAGAAGACATCTCAATTAAATGGCAAAGTAAAGCAATCTTGATCAAAAATAACACAGCAAGAGACATTATACTACTTGACTTTAAAATACACCTTAAAGCACTGATAGTCAAAACAGCGTGGTATTGGTAGAAAGAGATATACAAACCAATAGAACAGAACAGAAAGCCTGAAAGTAAATAGAAAACCATACATCTATATTTAACTGATCTTTGACAAAAAAGTTGGAACAAGTACACAAGAAAAAACAGTGTCTTTAGTATATGGTTTTGAGGGAAAGTGAAAATATACATGTGGAAGAATGGGGATAGACCCCTGTATCTCATATAAAAAATCAACTCAAAATAGACTAGACATAAATATAAGTCCTGAAACTTCAGAACCACTGAAAGAAAATTTAGGTGAAATATTTTTGGACATTGGAAATAGTTGTAGACTCCAAAAGCACAGGATCATACTCCAAAATCACAGTAAATGAAAGCAAAGCTAAATGAGAGTATATAAAACTGAAAACCTTTTGCATAAAAAAGGCAAAAAAAAAAAAAAACAACAAAGTAGAGACAATTATACAGTGAGAGGAACTATTTTCAAATGTTAGGCTACAGTTTGCATTTGAAATGTCCCACAAAGGCCAATGGGTTCAAAGCTTGGTTGCCAGTTATGATGCTATTGGGAGACAGAGAACTGCTAAGAAGTGGAACCTAGTGGAAGGCAGTCAGGCCCCCGAGAACATGTTCTTAAAATACTGGACTTGAATCCCTTCATTTCTTTTCTCTGCCTCCTTCTCACCATGAGGCGAGTAGCTTCCCTTACCACCTGATCCCACCATGACGTACCACCTTGCCACAGGTCGCAGATCCCTGCACTGCTGTGCACTGAAGCCTCTGAAATTCTGAGCTAAAAAGTAATTTGCTTCTTTATAAATTGAATATCTACCATTTTTTGTTATAGTACTAGAAATCTAACTAAATGCTATACATCCACCTAGGGGTTGATGTCCAGGATATATAAAGAACTCCATACTAAGAAACCTCAAGCAGTTCAATTAATCTGGGAAGTAGATCTAAACGGACATTTCTTGAAGACACGAAATGGTCAGCAGGTATATGAGAAATGTTCAACACCACTAACTATCAAAACTGTGAGCCATTATCTCAATTCCAATTAGAATGGTTGCTATTAGTGTGACAAACAGGAGGTTTCGGTGAGGATGTGGAGAAAGGGAAACAATACATTACTGTAAATTGTAATTGAATGTAAATTTTATATTGCTTTATGAAAAACAATATTAAGACTCCTTTAAAAATTAAATATAGATCCATCATGTGGTCCAGTAATTCCATAACAGGATGACTGTCCTAAGGAATGAAGGCCAGTAGGGACACCTGCGCTCTCACATTTATTGCAGTGCTATTCACCACTGTTGTATTTACTGTTGCTGGGACCCAATGTCTTACTCCCACAATGTAGAGGAGCAGAGGTCTATTTTGGTTCACAGTTTTAGTGCATGGTCGACTGACTCCAAGGCAGAAATAATAAGGCAGAGGGACATGGTATAAGTAAGGTGTTCAGCCCATGGCTGCTAGAAACCAGAGAGAAGAGGGGGAGACAGGGAAAGGGTACGTCCTGTCAGCATAGCCTACTAACCTACCTCCAACCAGGTCCCATCTCCTAGCAGCACATTTAGGATCCACCGATGACCTCAGCATCCCCACAATCCTCCCACTGTCCAAATACATGGGACTTCTGGAAAACATATTAGATCTGAGCTATAATATTCTACTCCTGGCCTCCAAAAGTCTCATGTCCTGGTCACTGTGCAAAATGCATTCAGTCCGGTTTTAAGAGGTCCCGAAGTCTTAACATTTCCAACACTGCTGAGAAGTCCAGATCCAAAGTTTTCTCAGAGACGCAAGACAAACTCTTAGCTATGAGCTTTCTGTGAAAATGAAGAGGAAAGCTAAATACTGCCATAATGTAAACACAAGACAAACAATTCTATTCCACAAAGCATCTGGGGAAAGCTGCAGTGAGCTGTGGGCTGTAAAGGGCTTGGGTGGCACTGCTCCTATGGTGTCACCCCTTGCACATTGCATCACTCTCTCTTGGACTGACTCTGCTGATTCCATGAGGCTTTTCACATGATCACATTCATATGTGGAATTGATCCCATGGGGTGTAAGAAGAGTGGTCATCAGAGTTTGGAGAGAATTGGGAGGGGGTTTAGGAGAAGTAAAGCATAGAAAACATCTATCAATGATTATCAAGTTGTAGTCAGATAAAAAATGAAGTTCTGGTATTTTATTGCACAGTAAGGTGTCTATAACTAATGTACTGTATAGTTTTAAAAAGTTTTATGAAAATATTTTTTTTTGTGGAACTGGGGATTGAATTCAGGCCCTTGTGCTTGCCGGGAAAGCACTTATTCTACTGAGCTATCTCCCCAGCCTATGAAAAGACTTTGAATGTTTTAATCACAAGGAAATGATTAATGTTTTAGGAGATACACATATTTACCTGACTTGAATATAATACAGTGTAGGCACGTAGCAAAACATAATATGGTACTCCATAAGTGGATCTAATTTTATGTCAAATTAAATATAAATTTCTAACATATTGTTACTTGAAAAAAATAGACAAAAGTCTTGAATAGCTATCTACCCAAAAAAAAGATTTACAAATGGCCCAAACCCAATCAAAACAAATGCATGAAAAGATGCTTAAGGTAATTAACAACTAGGAAAATGCAGTTACCACTTCATAGCCATTAGATGGTTATTATGGGGAAAAAAGTGTCAAAGGAAGTGTAAAGATTGTGAGTCACACATCATTAGTGGATATATAAAATGGTGTGGCTGCTTTGGAAATACTGAAGTTCCTTAAAAATTTAACAGAATTGCCATGTGACCCACTTCTAGGTACATAACTATTGAGAACTGGAAGCAGAAACTCAAAGAGATATTTATACACCAGTGTTCAGTAGCTGCATTATTCACAATTGCAAAAAATAAAAATAAAAATAACCCTATTTTCTACTAGTAGATGATAAAATATATAGTGTACATGAAACAGATCTGGACAATGTTATGCTTTTCAATCTTTGTGCCATAAAATAATTGTTAATTTTTTAAAATATTATTTAGGTAGAGTGACAATTTCTAAGTTTGGTATCAAAAATACTATAAAATTACATAAAATTAAAATCTTGAGAACTTTTTGGTAAAAAAATATGAAAACTTAAAAACCAAAAGAAAAGACTTATACTGATACGTATGTAACAAGGGGGTATTACATAATAAATCCATTTGGGAAAAATGTCCAATATACAGATAATGAAGTGTATAAATAGGAATGTGATAAGAAAATGAAATAAAACACAAAATAGTTTAAAA
The DNA here is from genome assembly GCA_004027165.1 of Ctenomys sociabilis. Taxonomy (NCBI): domain Eukaryota; kingdom Metazoa; phylum Chordata; class Mammalia; order Rodentia; family Ctenomyidae; genus Ctenomys; species Ctenomys sociabilis. The sequence goes on from PVKA01001677.1 coordinate 33,305, forward strand.
CCTGGATAACAATAACCAAAGAAGTATAGAGTTTTAAAAAACCTATTGTTTATCATAATACCATTTAGTGAATATCCCACTAATTTGAATCACTTGAGAAACAATAGTAAATGGACAAAGGTTGTTTTTAGTGATGATATTTATTGAGGTACAGTTAATTCACTACCAGGAACACCCTGGAAACCATTAAAATTACTCCATGTGCAGAATCTATCCTAAGCATTTTAACTCTATTGGTACACTGGGCTTTTCCTAGCAATATTTCCTACAATAAAAAATTGTAAACTATGATATGGTCTGTTAACTAACTTATATATCTATACAATATACAATTCCTGATATTGCAGCCTCTTAAAATAATATGCAAGAATATTTAATGACATGAAAAAAGTTTCTGATAGAAATAAAATGTAAATTATAAATATGGCTTGTGTTTTGAAATGAGTCTATTGTTTTCTTCCTCAGGCCTGTGCTTTTCTCCGTGGTGGGATTTCTAGAGACATTTACCTTCACTCTTTTTTATTTTCTAAGTTGTCTCATAAGTAAAAAATGTTAAAAGTTTTGACAGTACTTGTAAGGAATTTTTGCCAGTAAATGTCTTCTGGGGGAACCGCCCTGATAGCGTTTGTGTGGTTCTGATAGAACAACATCTGCTTTTCAGACTGCGTGGGACCCCTGTGCTGTGTCAGCAGAGTGCCTTAATCAGAAACGCCAACTTGCTTTGGTGTCCCGCAACGTTGCAAATATTGGCTTCAGAACCAGGCTGTAAAACAGAACGTACAAAGTGGTGTGCATTGAAAGTAGGATGGAAGTATGAGAGGAATACAAAGTTCTTTACTTTACCCCAATTATGAGGCCAACCAGATAGCTCAGGGGACTAAAGCGCCTGCTTAGGCAGAGTGCAAGGGCCAGAGTTTCATCAGTGGCACTCTGTGCCGGGCTGGTCCCAACCCCAGCATACCCTGAGATGGGGATTGAGGCTGGGCGTGGTGGCACACACTGTAATCCCAGCTCTGGGGAGGCTGAAAAACAGGAGGATCACTATGACTCTGATCTACATAGTGAGACCCTGAATACCCTGTAGATGCTGTACCAAACACATAAAAAAAAAAAAAAAAGAATATAGTACTCTTTACCCCAATTATGGTAGAGAAATATAACAATAGTTTGTTGGATCTATTTGAGATCTACAGGCCTGGGCCCCAGTTCCATTCATTCCATCAGCTAGAGGTGTGCTTGGAGTTGATAAAAATCTTAATAATGGTTACTAGCATGGAGGAACTACACCATTACTACATACTACTTACTGTAGGGTTTTATTTGCATTGTCTCCAATCCACACAACTTCTTTCTCAGCCTGTTAAATAACCTCATTTTATGAATTAAAAAACTGAGGTTCAGAGAGTTTGTTGACTTACCCAAGGTAACTTCTAGGTTGTAGAACAAGGCATAATGACTTTTTTGGTTTGTTTTGTTCACTGAGACTCAGACCTCCTTAATAAATACCAACTAAAGGTAGCAGCTTTGGTTTACTTTGGAGGTAGTGGCCTACTGGTGTGGCTTATAAAGAAAGACCCACTAAACCATAGTGAGCCAAACATTTCCGCTGTCATCATAATTCTGCTCTGTAACTAGAGTAATAAATACCTCTAAATACAGTGTGCTGTGTATTTTATAGTCAAAATAATTGTTGAAAACAATCTTTCCTGTTTGGAAGTTTAACATCTAAATTTCTGGATTCCAATTCCAGGTCCTTCACATACTAATTGTGTGGACCTCAACTTTAGCTTCTCCATGTTCCAGCCACCTTAATTGTAAAATGGAACAGTAACACTACTTCAGAATTTGTTAGGAAGATGTAGTGCTGCTTAGATTCTAATATATACTTACGAAAAAAAAATATAAGCATATGTATATATACTCTAGCAGCTAACAGTTACACCGATGGTGCTCATTTCTAGAACTAGTATTCCAATTGTTCAAATTTTGTACTAGTGTGATTCCCTTTAGGCATATCTATACTTCTCTTGTGAATATATTGAACTAATTTATGCTTTTGTTTTTAAACCTGGTCCTCTGCTTGGTTTCATTTTCTAAAAAGAGGACCAGCAATCTTACAAAACTCGCCTGTTCCTAGACTAGGTTTAATGATAAGAGATACCCGAAAGTATTTTATACTAAATGTATATTTATTATTAGTAGATTACTTAACTGTCTTTTTGCTAGCTTTCTGTAATGATAGAGATTGAAGAGAAATGAAAGGGCTAAAATCCTAACCAGGGGCAAGTCTAGAGTGAGCTCTCGCGGTGCGACGGTGTCCTAGCGTCTGAGACCCTGCTCTGCCGTGTTCCGAGGATGGGGGATGCAGCACAGCAGCGCAGCATGTGCCCCACATGCGTGGGGCCCTGAGTTCGCTGCCCAGCACCGCCAGGGGAAATAATGCCACACACACAAGACAATGGGAATAGATGTTTTCTAAAATTTCACAAATTTGGACTTGTGGTTGTTTTAGCACCTTAATGCACCTTGTACATCAACCTTTTTATTTTTTATATACTTAGTGCAGGGTCTACAGGGTCTCACTACACAGATCGCACTCAGTGACCCTCCTGTTTTCAGTCTCCCAAGCACTGGGATTACAGGCGCGCGTCACCACGCCCAGTCTCAATCGCTGCTTCAGTGCACCCTGGGGGAGGGGCTGGCACAGCACGCCGGGGTCAAACTCCAGTCCCTGTGCCTTTTTATGAGTTTGTAACATCATATGGAGGTCTCCATGTATCCCTGCCTGGTATGAACAACACATTATATATTTCTAAAGTTAGAAAATAGCTCGAAGTTATTAAACACAAAAAGAAAAAACAAACAAACAGAAATGACCTGATTAAGCACATGCTGATGAATTAAATAGCAAAATATTTGTCACTTGGTTTAGCAATGCTAATTAAATAATGAAATGCTTGACGAAGCCCAATTTTCCACACACTAGATCGGATGACACTGTTGAAATGCACATGCACAGCCACACTTGTTAATTGCCTCATTTCATATGAGCTATTTATTTATTGGCAGAACCAGGGATTGAACTCAGGCCCTTGTGCTTGCCATGCAAGCACTTATTCTACTGAGCTATCTCCCCAGCCCCTAGCTAATTTTGATTAAGCCTGGTGTATTACCTATTAACCCAATAGTTTGGAAAGCTGACACAAGAGGATCAATAATTTGAGCCCAGCCTGGGAAACTTAGCAACTTAGTGAGACCCTGTCTCAGATTAAAAAATAAAAGGACTGAAGATATAGTTTAGTATGAAGGTTCTGGGTTCATTTCACAGTCACACATGCATAACACACACACACACACACACACACACACACACTCATAATTAAAAAGAACAGCAAACTGTATGTGTGAAGTACCACACTACACTGAGTAATTTAAAATGTAACAGATTGTTCTTCTGAGACACCTCATATTTGGAGAATATGCTTTTGCTAACCTTCAGAATATGGTAAGTTATTTTCTTGTTCAGAAATGATCAGGATTTTAAAATGTTACTCAATGGTATAATGGAGAGTTCAGTTGCTTCCAGTCTACCTATCAGATGAATAACTCATTAAAGAACTAATGCTGGCGTGAGAAGAGCTGCCGTTGTTGATGTTTCTAGAGATTCTCAGCTCTGGGCCAGGCTATTTTCATTTGAAATATAACTATAATCACGCATATGTCAAAACTCATTTGCTATGAAATTGATACTGGTTTTTGAAAACAGTTAATACTTGTTTAGGTAAAAGCAGTGAAAATACCTCACAGCTTTCCTTGCCCTCCCTCTTGCTCTTTCTCAGCTTTTTTTTTTTAAGTGCTCTGGGCCTGAAATACATTGAAGGAGCATTGCTGTATCTCTAAAGGTTCTACTTCATGTAAAGCTAAGAAGAACTTTAAAACAAAACTTCTTGCTCTTTCAAAAAGTGGCCTAGAATGGAAACTCAGAAGACACCCTGTATTACAGAAATGTAACCAAGTCTCCTGTCAGACTTGAAAGGCTCAGAGTATTTAATCTTATTTACATTAAACAATGGCATAAAAATCCAACAAAGCCCCAAGGGTCTTAAAAAATTGTTTTTGGAAATAAGAAAAGCTTAATTTAAGCAGTAAAGATAATTATCACACTTAAAGAAAAATAAGTAGCAGTGAATCACCAAGGACCATTTTACTGTGAGTCATAATGAGATGTGGTCACTTTTTTTTCTCCTTTTTTGAAAGAATATTCTTTGGTGGTTTTCTTCTGCCTCCAGATTGTTCGCAGTTTGGCATTACCTTCTGGGTCTGAGGTGTTTCATCTCTAGAAGATTCACTGCCCTACAAATAGAGGCCTTGTGGTTTACATGGCACAGTATGCTTGTCATCTCCACAAGTCCCCTCCGTGTCACCTACTCAGCTCTTTCCCCTCCCATCCTGTCTCATGTGCATACACAGAAAATGTTCAGTTGATAAACAGGATGGATTAAGGTGAAAAACGAGAAGGAGGAAAGGAGAATATGAACGCTTTTGAGGGTAGATGTATCACATGTGTGTGTGTGTGTATTTTTAAAGTATGTCAGTCAGATTTAATGATCACATAATGGGTAGCCCTAGGCACTGTGACCAGCCCAGTGGGGAAAGTGGTTTATAAAAATAAAGGACACAAATCCTGCCTTCATGGAGCTTACAGCCTAAATGAGGACAGAGATCCCAGACATGAAACAACTACAAAATATATTTACAAAGTAACATACATGCAAATAAATACCCATCTGAATAACCAACATAGGAAAGCTAATGTGGCAATAATCATTTAAAGTCCTCAGGTCAGTCACTGAAGCCTCCTGATGGAAAAAATGTTGCTCTTTTCATTATGTCTCTCTTTATAGTACAGAATGTGGGAAGGTCTACCGTGAGGAATCAATATGACATGTATAGTAGATTAGCTTGATTAGGGTAAAAATAAGTTTAGTTAAGAAATGTGATGGAACACTGGAGGTCAATGTGGTGAAAGACACTTTAATATTTGGCCTGGTTTCTAAAACAAATGAGCAGGGAATAAATCTTTCAGGGTAAGGATACCAGCTGTCAGAGTTTGGCAGGTACTCTAAGAGACAGATGCTAGCAATGGGTTAAGAGAGAAATACTCAGCTTCCTTAGGTAAGTTGAAGAAACTGCCTTGTGTAAGAGCCCTGATGAAGTGGCCAGAGACCCTTGAAGGCAATGAAGTTTTAAAAAACTCATGAGATTTCTAAGCAGAGGATCATCTTCAAACAGAAAGCCAGCGCCTGGTAATCTCATGTTCCCCAGAACCTCCTTGAGCCTTACTACTTACCCTTTCTCAGAACATGGAGCAGAATGTGTGTGTTTATGAGGCTATTCCTGAACTACATGGCAATCAACTTTGAGCTTAACATTCTATAAATGACCATGAGGGTGAAGAGGCCTGGTCTATAGGGAATGCTCACTTTCCTGAAGGACAGGTGAGGATGGGCCCCGGGTTCTCCCCTGGTCTTAAGTGGAAAGGCAAACACCACACCTTGAAAAGAGCTGTACTGAGCCAAAGCGAGTAAGACCTCTCATTAAGCCTACTGAGTGGAAGCTGTTCCAGGAAGGGGGTGGGGAGGAGTTTGGGCCAGATGTCCGGCAGCAGCCAGAGTCAGACCCTGTGTCCCCAGTGCTCCGCTGGCACGCACCAGGTCCGGCTGACGTTGAAACTAATTGCTGGCGCCTAATCCCGATACTCTTTGCTTCACTGTGAACATTTAGTAAACCCTGGGGATCTTCCTATAGATTTCCTTGGCAGTATTAATGAAAACCCCTTCAACACTGCAGGCAGCTGGGCAGAAGTCTCCATGGATACCAATCCATGCTAGCCAGCAAGGCCTTTCCTTCCTCTCTCTTCACATCCCTGAGGGACTCTGAAGCCCTCTCATTCCCAATCACCACGATAAGCGATAAACACGTTGGAGCTTGAGCGCTGGCGGGAGTCCTCTAACCTCGAGGTCAGGCAGTTTTAGGTTTCACACCTTGTGATGTCCTACAGCAGGCGTGCTCCCGCTGCTCCCCATATTCCAGTTTGTGATTTGGTTCACTTTCCATCAAGGTGGATCATGCGGGCTCCAAACTCCATTCCTATTGTGAGGTCATGGAAGGGCCAGAACCGCTGTCTGTAAACTGCAGGAGGAGATGGTACTTCCCCACTCCTGAAAGAGAAGGATTTGGGTTAAGAGAGGCAAGCACCCCGGGAACTTCTGTGCTTCTGCTCTCTGGGGACCCGGACTCAGGAAGAGGAGCTGGAGTCCTGCCCCGGACTGGCCACCTGCTCCCGTCCGGTCTTCCCTCCAATGTATTACATCTTTTGTATTCCCTCCCTCCAGGCAACCGGCATAGTTTCTCTCCCTATAACAGATCAGTAAATAGTTGTCAACAAAACGAATGAATGAATCAGTCTTTCATAGGATTATGACCTATTTTGTGGCATTTAAAAAAACAAATGAATTGAGACAAAGTTGTAAATGAGAATAGGAGAACATGCACTGTAATGCTTTGAAGTACATATTAAACTCATGTGATTTATCTCCTATGAACCTTGCAAAGCCCTTGCTAATGAGACACGTGTCATTCATAATACATGGAAAACATAAGGTTTACAATCTAAAGATAGCAGGTTTTTCTAAGTTACTGACTTTCCCAGGCTGAGTTCAAACAGTCCTGTTTCGTCAGCCTCCTGGAGCGATGCAGTCACAAGCCTGCTCTACTGCTCCTGGCCTCAAGTTCTTCAGGTGGGTTATTGCAATTTTTGGCCATTAGCCTTCTATTCCTGCTACATACACACTGAATGCCTTGGGACATAGTTACTCAAATCCCTTGGCTGCCAAATGAAGAAAGAGATAGATGAGGGGGCCTATTAAAGTGTCCAGCACGTAGTAAGTCTCACTGAATGTTTATTACTTACATAATATTAGTGTATAAGTTGCTCTTCCATTCCAATCTTGGACACTCTGCTCATGTGTACATAAAGACTAGTTGTTACATTAACTTTTTTCATCTCTACACTCCTGTAATGGTAATCTTTTTTTTTTTTTTTATTTTAGGGAAGGATCTACAGGGTGTTTGGGGTCGTTGGACTTGTAGTGATCCTCCTGTTTACAGCCTCCCAAGAGCTGGGATTATGCGCACGCTCCACCATGCCCAGTGTCTCCTGTAATTCTAATTTTTGGGAAGGTTTGTTGCTCACTGCAATGATGACCACCAGTGATAGACAATGCCACAGCCTGGTGCTTTGTTAGTGAGAGATTGAAGGAATACACTACACTCCAATTTCAGAAATGTCACCAAGTAACATTGTTTACTCTGTCTACAAAAGAGGAAATCAATAGTTAAGCCAGCACACATAAAACCAATGAGCACTAAAAGTGGCAAGGGATGTGTGGAACCAGAGTCTAACCCCTGTCTTCCCTTTGTTATAGATTCTACATGTTCACATTTTGTTTAGCTTTTAAAATTAGTTTTATTGGGCCAGGGAGATGGCTCAGTGGAATAAGCACTTCCCTGGCAAGTGCAAGGGCCTGAGTTCAATTCCTGGTTCCACAAGGAAAAAAAAAAAAGTTTTATTTAAATAAAATTGTTTTATTTAGATGTGCACTATTTTTTAGTAACTAGAGAAATTCCACTGTTAATGAATAAAACTGCCATACATAGGTGTAACATTTAGTCCATTGCTTCTATGAGAAATTTTAAATATTTCCTAAATGGGGTGTTCGTCAAAGGAAGAATGTGGGCTGGACAAGTGGCCCAGTCATAGAGTACTTGCCTAACATATGTGAGACCTTGGGTTCTATCTCCAGCAATGTGCATGTGCACGTGCACACACACACAAGCACACATATACATGCACACAGTAAAAAATAAAGGAGAATATCACTTGATAAAATTTCTGAAATTGGAGTGTTTTACCATTCTATAGTCATTGTGTCATTGTGGGTAAGGTGGCAGTTGTAATGTAGTTGTCATGGCATGAGCATACATTGACTTGATCATAGCTGTCTGTATTGTGGCTGATTCAATTGAATACACAGTGGTGTATGTGTGTGTGTGTGTGTGTGTGTTTTAACAAGGTCTTATTGTGTAGTTTAGGATGGCTTTGAACTTATAGCAACTCTTCTACTGCTGCCTCCTAAGGGCTGGGAATACCAGCATGTGCCACCATGCCCAGCTAATATACAGTATTGCTATTCTGTTGAGTTTAATTGCCTTAGGAGATATCTTTTAAGAGTATGATTTGATTTGGCATTCAAAGCAAAGTGGGTATAGAGAAAGGTCTGGGAAAAAAGCAGTGAGGAATAGACTAGATATTAGTTACACTATTTTTTCTATTGCTTCCATAACAAATTTATACAAATGTCATGGTTTAAAGCTCGCATTTCCGATTTTACAGTTGTAGAGGTTAGAAGCCAGATAGGTTTCTCCTGGATAAAATTATAACTTTGGTAGGGTTAGGCTCCATTTTGCAAGCTCCAGAGAGACTGCTTCTTTGCTAGGTCCAGTTTTCAGGATCTGCTCACATTCTTAATTTAGCACTCCTTCCTTCATCAGCAAAGTTGGTAACAGTGGTTTGACTCCTAATCACCCCTGTCTAGCCCTTCTATAAAGGCAGCTAAGTCTAATCCCCACCCTAGCTAGGAGCAGTTTTCTGGTTTTTGAGACTCGTGAGATTAGGTTGGAACCCTTTACCCTATCTCAAGGTCCTTAATCTTTTTCTTTTTTTGGCGAAACCAGGGATTGAACCCAGGCCCTTGTGCTTGCCAGGGAAATGCTTATTTCACTGAGTCACCTCCCCAGCCCAAGATCCTTAATCTTAATCACATCTGCGAAATCCCTTTTTTCATGTAAGCTAACGTAATCTCAGGTTCCAAAGGTTATGATTTGGACAGCTATGGAGATCTTTACTCTGTCTTGTATTGGTCCATATTTTCTTTCAAGACATCAACCAATTATTTATGGACCAACCACCCACCCCCAAGGAAATGACATAGAGTAGAGGTTGTTATACTAAATTTTATACTAAGATTTTATTGCAAGCCAAGAATTTCAGCTAAGTGAAAAGGAGATGGTCCAGTCCCTTGAAATGGAAGTCAAGTAATTTCAAATTGAAGAGGCTGTCCTGCTAGAGATGCAGCTGATCAGAGGGTCAATGACTTTTGACATAATTTAAAAATCTGAGCCATGTCACTTCTTAGAGTCTGAGTGTCAAATTAATCAGATTTTGCCCAGTTAGGTATAATGTATTTCAATCTTCTCTGATAGAATTATAAATTGCCCTTTTGTTGCCCCTTGACCTCTTTCTACTGAAAGGATAAAAGAACAAGACAAGGTTTATAAGTTGGGGTATGTGTTATTCCTGGGCAAGCGTACGTTAGTGACAATTTCCAGTGTGGGTGGGTTTGAGGTTCTGAAGGATGAATGAATATTTTCCAGTTTTCTGTTCTATCAACATCAAAGGCTTTCTTGTCACAACTACCCCCGTTGCTGCTTCAGTCTCATGCCTATTATATAATATGTTCTCAGTCTTAAGATCTATCACAGAGGTCTAGTTTCACTTATTTGCAGTTAATTAAAAGATGTTTTGAGTAGCTACTTGTGGTAAAACTGTGTAAGAGATTTTGGAGCATGCAGCATATTGAATGCAATCCTTAGCATGTACAAGGGAGGCATACCCCAGTCCTGGGAGTGGGACTTCATTTACTCCAGTCCTGTTTCCCCATGTTAACTGAAGAGCCATGCTATTGTAAAGACTTGGCTCCTTATGATGATGGTTATACAAGCAACATCAAATCTCCAATGTCGGGACCAGGAAGATGGCTCAGTGCAGTAAGTGCTTCCCTGGCAAGCTCAAGGGCCTGAGTTTAATCCCCAGCTCCACCAAAAATAAAAAGTAGGGATCAAATCTCCAATGTCAAAGATTGGTCAAATCTTTATGGTTAGATGTTAAATACACTATAATACTTATAGAGGTTTCTAAAGCAAGTGGTTATCCAGAAAATAATAGGCCCAGGAGGATGAGATACCAGAGTGGGCTAAGCACCTGCTTAGGCCAGTGCAGGGACCAGCGTTTGATACCTGGCACCACACGCTGTGCTGGCTCTGCCCCCCTGGGTGACCTTAACCTGCCACCAAGACTGGGTGTGATGGCATATGCCTGCAGTCACAGCTCTAGAAAGGCTGAAAACATATGGATTTCTATGAGACCATAGTGAGACCCTGTGGCACTACACACACACACACACACATCCGTACCTCTAATGGTGCAGAAATTAGGACAGAAATGCCTATTAAGATAGTAGAGATTCAACTCACAGAAGAGCACTTGCTTAGCATGTGCAAGACCTTGGGTTCAAGATTTAGTACTGGGGAAAATTCTTATATGAAGTCCTTCAACTCCTTGTTTTGTATCTCTATATTAAGCTGAAGTTTTAGCTATCCAGTCAATACTGAATAAATCTTATTTCATTCACAAGGTTCTAAAATAAGACCAGTATTAGAAGGTCATTTTTTCCCTTGAGAGCTCAAATATGAATATATATCTTCCCAAATGAATTAAGCTATAGCTTTAACTCTGTTGCAGAATTTTAAAAAAGAAAAACATTTAATTCTCAATGAGGTTGGCTTATGAATGGCTTGCTTAGGACTTTATTTCATGGGGTCCTTAGTGAGATGGTGCCACAAGATGAAAGGTAATGTAGTCTGCTTTTGTGTCTACAGTTATGATAAACTGTGGCAGAGGTGCAATATTGAAGAAAACCCGTGGGTGGGAGGCAGTGGCATGCTAGTGCTGGCTCAAGAGAGCTGATATTGTGCACGTCCTCCCAGTCCTGCTTCGGTAACTTTGAAGTTGGTCATGGTGGGAGTATAGGCACCATGGAACCTGGCTAACTATACAAGTAAAGGGATTTGTGTGTTTCGAGAACTGGCTTATTAACTCACAATTGCGGTACGTTATGTCCCCAATTAATACTTATTCATTTTATCTTGGCTGTCTCTACACAGGATCAGCTGAGTTCTAACTGCCAGAGCAAGCAGCACTGCAGGCAACACAAGGACCTGTATTTGTTGACAAATATCTAAGTGCCTTCTAGCACAGTGTGTACAGTGGAGACCAAAGTCACATACAGCTATTGTCCTTCTGGCATTTATAGCTAGTAGAAGAGACAGATGTTGATGAAAGAATAACATAAAATAATATACAGCCATGGTTAAGAGCTGTGAAGACAGACAGATAGTATTATCAGAGTATAAAGGATGATGGATTTAAGTTAGGGAAGGAAAGAAGGCATAGAGGATTTTCTAAGGTAGTGACAATTGCTACCTGAGTCTTACAGGAGCCACTGGATTGCTGTCCAGGCATGGAAGTGGATCAGCTTTGGCACCCAGTAGGAGCTCAGAAGAGATCGATAGTAGGTCATTGTGTCTACTTGTATACTGGATCTCTGCTGAACTTTGGTAGCAATTTCCTGGAAAACACAGGTTTCTTTTAATTTCAAAAGCATATCACTCTTGGATCTTTTTTGCCCCTCTGCAATCTCTTTTAAAAAGCTGGTTTTCAGGGAACCGTTAACACCTGCTCACTGGAAGAGCTCCAGTTCTCTGTGAGATCATGTGATAGGAGAGCCGTGGCCTTTCGCTACACACCAACCACACAAGCAGCTGTGGTTTACCTAGGTAAGGGGAAAAAAGCATTCTACTTTAGCAGCCCAGAAACTGCCAGCCTCTGGAGCTGTTTTGACTAGGTCTACCTTCATGTCTAGATGTTTGTGCCCATGTGTATTGTGACTCATGTTCCAACATGTCCCTCTGCTGTGTGGTTTGCTGAGGTAAAAGTCCCTCTAGGGAAGAAAACAATAAAACCATTCAATCACTTTTAAAAAGGCACGACCTATGTTTTGAATATAATTGTATGTAGAATGTCAACACATGATGCTTAGAGCAGTACAACATAACTAATGTATATTAAAGGTGTGTCATGGGGGTGAACAAGGAGCAGGAGGTGCAGCAAAGGAGTGTGACCCAAGTCCACTTTGGTGAGAATCATTATAGATGAAAGGAGACCTATTGTGAAAGGATACAGTGGCTTCACACACCTGGAAGCTTGCACTAGGTGCAAAAGGTTCTGGGATTTATGAACTGGGAAGGGCAACAGCGGTCATCCTCGACCATCTGGCACCTCAGCTGTGCTAACTTAGCCATCACTGTCCTTGCTGCTTATCCTCAGAATCCCAGAGTGTTTATTTTTCATTGAGTTTCAAAAATGTGACACCCATATAGAAGCCTAATGGTCATCTGCTATATTTTGGATCTTGAAAGGCCCACAAAGGGCCATGTGTTGAAAGCTTGGTCCCTAGCCTGGGGTTCTACTTGGAGGTGGTGGAAGTTTTAAGAGGTGGGGTTTAGGAGAAGGAAGTTAGGTCATTGGAAGCAAGCTCTTGGAGGCAAATTGGGCCCTGACTCTCTCTCTCTCTCTCTTTGCTACCTGGCTGCGGTGAGGTAGGCAGGCCTCCTGTACCACTACCATGGTGCTCTGTGCCAGAACTGAACCAATGCAACACAGACAAGCAACCATGAATTCAAACCACCAACCCAGAGATAAACCTTTCTTTAAAGTTGATTATCTCAGGTATTTTGTCACAGTAACAAAAAGCTGACTAGCATCACTACAAATACTCTGGTCTGGTACTTATGAACAGGAAAAAGCCCTCCTAGTACTTATAATGGCATATGTTGAGTATACAGAATTTGACAAGTATTACAGCTCAACTGTCATGCTATAATCCTCACAGTGACACCATAGAGAAGGTACCATCGCCATTTCATACATAAGGAAGCAGAAAGAAAAGGGCATCAAACTCAGGACCTTGTGCTTGGCAGGCAGGCACGTATGCTGCTGAACTATCTCCCCAGACTCTCTACTATGCTAAAATAGTGCTTTTGTTTCCCTGAGGTCTCACTCCCCTCTTCTTCCTACTCTTCTTCTGCCTTATCCTACTCTTCTTCTACCTTCTTCTCATCTTCTCCTTCTCTCATTATGGGTACAAGCTTAGGAGAAATTATTCAGCCATTCTTCCCAAATTTCAGGCTATTTTTCCCTACTGTCAACAACAAAGTAGCTCCATCAATGAGCTACAAAATCAATTTTTTATTTTCCATCAATCTTACATTTGTTTTGTGGAAGACCAACTGAATACTACTCCATGGTTATTTCTACTATTCATGGAGAAGCAGCCCAGTATTTAGTGGTGGGTCGGGCTCCATCTCCACTTGGGGTCTCTGAGCAGGTGCACAATTCAGGAGTGGAAGATATCCATTCACCCTGAAGTTTTTCCATCTTCACAGCTTTTCAGCAGCTTCTTGCTCTTCCTTTTTAATCTCTCTCTCTCTCTCTCTCTTATCTTAAAACACAATGATCTTGTTGAAATCTACATAGAAGTGGAAATCAGGCATGACCTCCCATGAGGTGTGCATGGGAGACAGGCCGTGACACCATACATGTGCGGAGATTCCCAGGCCAGAGTCCACCACACCAGAGCCACAAAATGAGCTTCTTTATTACACACGATGGCAATAGCCACAGAGGTGCATGAGCTAGTGTAGGCAGGCTGACATAGACATCTCTGTGAGAGGCCCAGGGTTAGTCTTGGACTGGTGACCACCAGAGATGTGGCTCACAGAACGCTGTTTCAGTGTGGTCAGTGTAGATCCCAGGACTGAAGTGGCCAGCAGTAGGAATGGTTCCAGTGGTGGCAGAACACTTAGCACACCCCATTGGTCAGGCTTCCTATGGAATATGTCACTGGCATCATTGGGGTTTTCAGTAGCTACAAGGCTACCAGCAGAAGCTTCCCCCAAGTTCCCTTCAGCTTTATGATGGCATCCTTTTTTTCCTTTTGAGGGTTTGTTGTTCTCTTCAGAAATCAAGGTTGGTGCTACTGAAACAGGGTCTCACTGCAAAGAATCTGAGGAGATTCTGTTCCTTCACCTTGCAGAAATTGTGACCATTTCCCTTTTAGTTGTGATGAGACTCCAGGACAATGCTGAATGGAATCCTCCTCTCCCAGCAGCACAGATGGGCCAAGTAAAGATTGTGAAGGGTTTCTAAGAGCCTGTGGTAGTTAAGTGAGAGATATCCTCACTGAGTTCCCACTGATGGGATATTTAAGTGCAGCCTCTGATAATAACTATGATTATATTTGAGACTTTAAAATCCAGAATTGCCGGGCGTGGTGGCGCATGCCTGTAATCCCAGCACTCGGGAGGCTGAGGCAGGAGGATTGTTGTGAGTTCGAGACCAGCCTGAGCTACAAAGTGAGCTTAAGGCCAGCCTGAACTGCATAGTGAGACCCTGTCTCAAAAAAGACAAAAAAAAAAAAAAAATAAAATAAAATAAAATCCAGAATGGACAACCACAACAGTAGTAACTGGCACAAGGTGTGTAATATAGAAAGTGGGGCTCAGAGGTTTTACTAAATTCATAATAAATGTAGAATCTCATCACTTGGAGGGAAGGAATTACATGAACAAAAATAGAAAACATGTGTGGAAGCTACTTGGTGGAAAAGCAGTTGAAATTTTCTTTCTCTAGGTTGGTTGTAACACAGAAGCCCTTTAAAAATCAGCCTACATCTTAATCATTCATTGCCAGAGTCATTCCATGGCAATATATTCATTTATCTATTCATCAATATATTCATCCACCCATCAGTATATTCATTTTTTCCATCCATAAGTGACTCCAGTAAAATATGCGTTAGCCATGTCACATCTTCTTGCCTGGTCCCAGAAAACAGCAAGGTAGAACTTCTTGGAATTGGTTGGGGACTCTTAGGGCTAAGCCAAAAGCCTAATTTTTAAAGTATTCAAAATATTGAATAAACATATTATCTATCTTTATTACTGTTTTGCTAATATAAGAATAGGCAAGCCGGGCATGGCAGCGCATGCCTGTAATCCCAGCACTCGGGAGGCTGAGGCAGGAGGATTGTTGTGAGTTCGAGACCAGCCTGAGCTACAAAGTGAGCTTAAGGCCAGCCTGAACTGCATAGTGAGACCCTGTCTCAAAAAGACAAAAAAAAAAAAAAAAAAAAGAATAGGCAGATATATTTATTTTTATTTTATATAAATGAGCTACTAGGACTAGGGAGATAGCTCAGTAGAACAAACTCTTGCGTGGCAAGCGCAAAGTCCTGAGTTCAATCCCTGGTACTGCAAAAATAAAATAAAATATAAATGAGTTACCAAAGCATTCTAGCAGCTACCATTCAAAGAAAATTTGATTCCATTTTTACATAAATTTGCAGTCATGTTGAAGCTCAGTGTCAGTGTCTTTATGACTCAAAGATATAAAGCAAGGTTGCTTTTTTTAAAAAAATAAAAGCTATAATCATCAACCCCCACTTTTTATTTATCCTAGATAGCATACTTTGATAACTCAAAGTCAAAACCAGGTTCTTGTTCTTCTTTAGAATTTTCTTAATAAAATATGTCCCATATATGTAATTTTTAGAAATACCCTGCTTTAAATCTGTAACATGCATAGTTCCGTTCTTAATACCCTAGATAGAGTCTGGTTTGAATTTCAGAAACTGCCATCTGCCTGCCTGCCTGCCTACCTGTTTGTCTGTCTTTCTGTCTTTGCCATTTTTCATCAATTTGTAGATTCTCCTATGTGACTAGCACTGTAAACACTACTTTTAATTACATTATTTTTCTATTTGTTTCATTAGAGATAAAATACATTGCTTTTAGTAAATATTTTGGACTTCTGAGTGGATCAAGAATTCAGAAAGTTTAAGTAAAATCTGTATATATTTAAGAAAATATTCATGTTCAGCCTACCATATTTACTGATGGTAGCAGTGGTGGTACTCAAATGTATGAGAAGCACAGATGGGTAATAAAAGGATGATTAAGGGCTTCTAAGAGCCATGGTAGTCAAGTGAGAGTTGTCTTTACTGAATTCCTGCAGGTGGAATATTTAAGTACAGCCTCTGATAATGACTATGATTATATTCGAGACTTTAAAATACAGAACGTATAACCACAACAGTAGTAACTGAATAAAATTATTATTGTAGTTTGACTTCTGTTATGGTTTGTGTATAGACGCCCCCTCCCCAAAGCTTCATACAGCCATGGGGTGGCACCTGGAGTTTGTGATCCAGTGTTGTGGGTGTGAGGGCTGCACCTGCCCTGGGGCAGGGAATTTGCATTGCAGTGTAAGGAGGGGAGAGAGGCTGGCCGGCTGCCCGAGCTGCTGCCACTCCCTTTGCTCTGGCTCTTTGCTGCTGCCATGAATGGCAGCCCCCTATCCCACTGTGCGTTGGAGCCAGCCGAGGATGGACTGAAACTTCCAGTAACTGTGAGCTAAAGAAACCTTTGCTGCCTTCATTTTGGGTGTCGGGTATTTGTCCCAGCAATGAGAGAAGAGTAACTAAGATACCTTCACAGCAGAAACCACATAAAATAGCTTTGATAAGTAGGCCAGAGGGTTGCCTTGCATATTACCCCATAGGTATTTCTAATAGTTTGTACACTTAAAAAGAATACCTGATAGCTTGAGATTGCTGAAGAAGTTACTTGCCTATGAAGAATGTACTTAGCTCTAACTTGCCATTTGTTCTTAGATGAACTCTTTGGCTGATGGGAAAACAAAGAAAAGCATTTGAGAGCTGAGTTCAACTGTAGAAATTCAAGACCTCCTAAGAGAATAAAAACATTTCAGTATGAGTACCAGGTTAGCATAGATAAGTTAAAAAAGGTTTTCATTTTAAGTATAGATTTTGAAAAATAGAAAGACATAACCAGCTGATCGTCCCAGCGCATGCTGGGTGCTCTTCTCCGAGCCCACGACTGGTACCAGTTTGCAATTCTCTGGGAAGAATTACCCCTGCTGTGGACTTTCCTCTTCATTGATGTTTTCAATGATTTCTTTGTAAGAGCACAAGCCATATTCTCTGGTGTCAATGACTTTGCAAAACGACCTTGTTTTATCAGGTTTCTTTTATGCGTGTGCATGTGTGTATTCTCTCTGCAGGGTCCTCTAGATAGACCCTCGTTGTTCCAAGAACATGCTGTAAATCAATTCTTTCACATGTCAGGCTTTGTGAAGATAACTGTGTTGTGCTGTTGGCGGCCTTGCAGAAGATCTAGCCATAATACCTTTTTACTTTACTTTTAAGCAAGAGTGTCTGTGCCTTTTTCTTAAGGCCACCAAAGGGTATACTGTATAGCAATGGAAATAAACAAAAGAATAGACATGGTATTTTTTTTCCAATGCTGGGGATGGAACCCAGAGCATTGCATGTTGTACATAAGAATAATACCGTGGAGCTTCATCTCTAATTTACATCTCAAACATTGTTTTAAATGAGTAGAGTTTAAATAAATACGTTGCTGTGTATAATCGGGTTGTGTGGGATAAGATACAAAAATGGATTTGGCAAATTGAATGAAAAAATTAAGCAACTCTACCTACATGCCCATTGTGTGAATTTGAAAAGAAGGGGCTGTGAGAACTCTGAGTGCTTTTCACAACAAGACAGTGTTTTAGAACAAGTAAAAGAGAGGAAAGGAAGAGGTATATTTACATATAGACACCAAGGGATGTCTATATGTACTACTGATTTCAGCTGGTCTATTGAAGAGAGAAGTTAATGCTTAAATTTTTTTTCTCACTTTTAATTTCTTATAACTTTTCTTAAAACCAATTTTGCATACTTGTGTCTGGTAATCGGAACAACTACTTTGGAAACAACATTATGCAATATAATAACCATGGTTGAGTTCCTAAAACAATCGATAATTTTCAGCATCTATATGATCACTTCTTGAAATGAAATAATCTTGAGGTACTATATAATCCTTTTCTGAAATAGAATTTTCTTCTTAGTTCCAGAAATCCATTCAAGCCAGTTTAAACAAAGGGCAGCATAGTATCACTGTTATTGTTTGGGCCTAGTTGTCCCTCCAAAGCTTCATGCAGTCATGGGGCGGACTTCTAGAGTTTATGATTAACTCACGATCCACTGGGATTATGGGCGTGAGTGCTGCTGGGATTGTGGCTGTGAGTGCTGCACCCAGCCTGGGGCAGATGGTCTGAATGCAATTTAAAGGAGACAGACTTGCTCTCCATAGCCGTGGTTGCTGTCACTCTGTCCTTTCGCTCTTCCTTCATTTTGAGTGTCAGGTATTTGTCTGAACAAGGAGAGAACAGTAACTGAGACATCACCTAGCCACTGACCCCATGGGAAGAGTCCCTTCTGTTTCCAGATTTCTGCTATTGCAAATGAAGACCGGGATCAATATCTTTGCACCTATGTCTTTATACTGGCTCTGAAACAGATTCTTAGCAGTGAGTACTGAATTTACACACACACACACACACACATACACGCGCACACACACACACGCTCAAATTTTGATAAATGTTATAAATATGCTTTCCAAAAAGATGTCATCAATTTTCACTTTCAAATAACAATTTATTTTCTCACTAAAAGTATGTGTTAATATTACACATTTTAACCTCATCCGCCAAGGGACAAACAAACAAAAAACTGTACTAAAAAATCCCTGATGTATATAATAAATAAATTTGCCCAATTTACAGGATTCAAGATCAACATAAAAAATGAATTTTAGTCACATTTATAATTGTAACACTCAGGAGGCTGAGGTAGGATTGCTCAAATTCAAGGCCAGCCTGGGCTACAGAGTGTGTTTAAGAACAATTTGGATTGTAAAGTGAATTACAAAGCAAAACACAAAGTATACATTTTTATGTGCTTGAGTTAATAAATCAGAAACAAATTATAGTAGGATAAAAACCATGGAATACTTAGGGATAAAGTCTTTTGGCTTTTAGTCACTAAAAAAAAAAGTTCTTAGGACTATTAACCAGTTTATAAAGAGAAAGGGCTAATTTTTCCTCTAGGGTTGGAAGCTCTGGTTCTGGATGGAGCTCTTTGGCCCTGGGTGTGTGTGGGGCAGTGTACGAGAGGCACTTGGTATCCTGAAAGCTCCTACCTCGTGGTGCAAACCCAGAGTGAGGAGGAGACTGGGGCTTCACAACCCACTGATTTTCGTCATCTTATTTTCCTTTCTGTTCTTTGTCTTGGTCATCTGAACTCATCTACTTCCAAAGTAATTGATTCTCTCTCCTGCCAGTTTAAATTTACTGTTCAGTCCCTTTAGTAAAGTTTTCAGTTTGGTTAGTTACTTTTCAATTTTATAATTCCTCCCTCCTTCCCCTCCCTCCCTCCTTCCTCCCTTCCTTCCTTTCTCCCTCCCTCCTTCCCTCCCTCCCTCCCTTCTATCCTTCCTTCCTTCCTGGTCTTACTATGTTGCCCAGGTTGGGCCTCTAACTCCTGAACGCCAGCTGCTCACTTGTCTTAGTCCCCAGTGCAATGGGGACAACATGTGCCCATGGTGTATACCACACGACCCAACTTATTCAGTTCATTTTGAAATAATTCTTGCCTTTTTATTAATTTTTTAATTTGAGGAAATATTCCTCTCGTTCTTTCCTTTCATTGTTTAGTCATGATTTCCTTTAGTTCTTTGTATATGTTTATAACAGTTGATTTGAAGTTCTTGTTTGAACAGTCTAATATTTGTGGTACCTTAGGGACAATATTTAGACTACTTTTTCCCCCTGTATCAGTTGTACTTTCCTATTTCTTTGTGCATCTTGTGATTTTGTTGTTGTTGTTGTTGTTTCTATTGAAAATTGAGGGCCAGGGAGTTAGCTCAGTAGAATAAGTGCTTGCCTGGCAAGCTCAGGGTCCTGAGTTCAATCCCTGGTACCACAAGCAAAAAAAAAAAAAAAAAGGATTGAGTATGATATTTAAAATATTTTAATGTGACAACTCTGAAAACCTGGCTTCTTCCTTCCTCCTGTGGTTGTGCTCTGGTTACTATTTGTTTACTAACTTTCCAAAGTAATTCTGTAAAGTGTGGTGTGGTGTTGTTATTTTATGTGATCACTAAAGTTTGTGCTTGATTAGCTTAATGGTTATCTAGTTACTGATATATAATGCATTGAATAGTGTGTCTTGTACCCTTTGCTGAAGTGCTCTGTGTGTGTGTGTGTGTGTGTGTGTGTGTGCCCAGTAAGACACACTTCCAACTCTCAGGGAGAGAGTTTTTATTATGTAAAAAAAATATTTTTATACCATGTATCTTCTGTGTCTCAGATTAAAAATAATGCAAAATCCCTAAAAAATTTGCAAAAAACATTGTTTCTCTCTAGCCTTTAGGTTGTCTTTGTTTTAAAATAAAGTATAAACACAAAATGAAACAAAACTCTTAGCATGCTCAGACATCCTAAGCACCATGTGGCAGTGCTTACAAACAGTTTTTCTCTCAGAAAAATATTGCTGTTCACAGAAATAAATGTGTTGGGCTTGCATTAGACTTAGAGTATAAATAATTGAGTGCACAGTACTCTTGAACAGACGGTGTGCTTAAATGCCATTGTTAGTACAAGAAGTGTCACAGTGAAATCTCACTTCAATAATTCACTGTAAAAGTGCAATATGCCCTGTAGCATATGGAGTGGCAATTTTTCAGAACATTTAAAAATATTCTGTTGCACTTGATGTCATTTTGTGTATACTCAAAACATGATTAATATTTCATGTTCTTCAGAATTAGGTAAACTTCTAAAGACACTATGAGAACTATCTACACAGATGTATTTAACCTAAGTTAAAATGGAGAGATTGGAAGAGAAATTCGCATTTAGAATTTGGTGGTCCGGCTTCTGTGTTGCTTTTTATTTAATTAATTAATTTATTTATTTATTTTGTCTTTTTGAGACAGAGTCTCACTATACAGCTCAGGCTGGCCTTAAGCTCACTTTGTAGCCCAGGCTGGATTTGAACTCACAACAATCCTCCTGCCTCAGCCTCCTGAGTGCTGGGATTACAGGCATGCGCCACCACGCCGGGCTTGTGTTGCTTTTTAGATATCTGAACACATTATAGCACCACACATGTTTAACTGCTAGCTTTCATAGATGCCTACTTGAGTGAATAAGAGGGAGACTGGTCACTTCCAAATAAAGGACACCATGAATACAAGCACCATAGTAATTTAGTCTTAATATTTGTGACTCATGTTTACCCTATTTCACATAATTAGTAATATTTAATGCAATAGCACATATTTAAAATGAATCAAAAAAGAAATGAATCAAAATCTCACAGCTAAGCATATATATTACTAATGTGAATTTATAGTTTTCTGAATCTCTTTCAAAACGTTGTAATGTTAGTTAAAAATGTCAGTCGCTCCTACCACCATTGGCGCATGGGTGATTTAGTGATAGAATTGTTGCCTGCTGCATGCAAGGCCCAGGTTCAACTTCTGGCTCATGCAGCGCTCAGTCCCCTTTGTGGCCAGGGATATAGCTCAGCAGCACAGAACCCGCCTACCAACTGTGAGAACCTGAGTTCAGCTCTTGCTACAAGAAAGAAAGAAAGAAAGAAAGAAAGAAAGAAAGAAAGAAAGAAAGAAAGAAAGAAAGAAAGAAAGAAAGAAAGAAAGAAAAGCAAGCAAGAAAGACAAGACCTTACAGAGAGATCAAAATACAACTTCAAAATCCATTTGTAGGGTACCAGTCTAACACTGATGGAGCTACTTATCTCTGAGCTGCATCCTTCACTCTGGTCCCAATCGGACACTCGCTTTTTCTGATTTTCAGTGCTATAGTGATGACACTGTATACTGAACATCACTTTATGTGATTATGTAATTTATCTTTTAGCATCCAGGTGTCATGAAATATTCATTTCAGAGACTGTCGATTACAGGTGGGACTCATTTCTACTCCTTTTGACACACTTTGTCACACAGGCTGTAAAAAAAATGCCTCCAGTGTTCTGAGTCTTACAAGGACTCTGTGGCATGACCTCTTCAGCCTCTTTATGGTCTTCCTCTCTTTATGTAAGGTTTAGAATTTATCAAAGAAATCAGGTTAGGGGGGCCAGGGAGATGACTCAGTGGAATAAGTACTTCCCTGGCAAGTGCAAGGGCCTGAGCTCAATCCCCGTGTTCCGCAAAAAAAAAAAGAAAAAAAAAAAAAAAAAAAAAAAGATCAGGTTAGGAATTAAAGGCCATGCTGAGTTCCTTATTATTCATGGGCACTTGGTTATCTGTTTCGTTCTCTTAATCCACTAAAACCAATTTCCTTTTCCTTGAGCCAAAACAAAGAAAAAGAAAAAAAAAAATAACCCAAATAAATAAGTGACAAGTGATTGAAATTTACAGTATAGCCAGGTATGGTGAGATTACACACTTATAATCCCAGCACTGGGGAGGTTGAGGTAGGATGATCATTATGAGTTCAAGACCTGCCTGTGTTACAAAGTGAGCTTAAGGCCTACCTGAGCTGAATAGCAGACCTTGTCTCAAAAACACCAAAAAAAAAAAAAAAAAAAAAGTGAATACTTAAGTTAAAATAATGTATTATATTAAAAGACACTTCGCTATTGATCCCCCTCTCAATATTCTCCCTCACTTTAAGTGCACTTATCCCGCTGCACTTGCCACTTTTTGGAGCAGTTCTGGCAGTCCTCTTTCATGGGTGTCTTTATGAGGCATGATTTTTTAAAAAGTTAGTGAATGCTGCTGCTGAGTGTAAGTCAATAGAAGACAGGCTCTCAAAGACAGAACTCTGTGTCCTCATCTGCCTCATTCACCACGTCTGGCGCTGTCTGTCTAGCTCGAGTCAAAATGACCGTGAAAGGTAAGTGTCTTCAATTGACTCAGAACTTCGGTGCAGCTGTAACAGCACAGCTAAAAATACTCATAAAGAAAGAAAAGTTCCAGGATTGCTTCAGAACGTAGCAGGAATGATGAAATAAATGTAGTCAAAGAAAGGGGGATTTTATTTATCTAAGTCTGTAACATCGGGAGGTCTTTCTGAATTGGAGGGTTTAAGTTGTAGTCTGAGGAGAGCTAGGAGCTAAGCAGGAGAGAAAATGTGAATAGGCTGGGAAAAGAAGGGAGACATGGAACACCTCTTTCTAAAAAAAATGGAGAAGAGTATTTCAGGTAGAGAGGGGGTCACATGGCGCACGCCTGTAATCCCAGCACTGGGGAGGCTGAGGCAGGAGGATTGTTGCGAGTTCAAGACCAGCCTGAGCTACAAAGTGAGCTTAAGGCCAGCCTGAACTGCACAGTGAGACCCTGTCTCAAAAAGACAAAAAAAAAAAAAAAAAAGAGAATGTTCTCTCTAGATGGTAAATTTCTTTTGTATTATTGTGGTTTTGCCATTTTATTTATTTATTTTGTATTTTAGGTAAGGGTCTGCAGGGTGTTCAGGGTCTCATTACTACATTGGATTCAAAGTGATCTGCCTGTTTACAGCCTCCTAAGAGCTGGGTTACAGGCCCACACCACAATGCCCAGTCTCAATTGCTATCTCAGGGCACCTCAGGGGGTGGGGCCAGCATGGCAGGCTGGAGGATCAAACCCTGGGCCTCTGTGCCTGCTTGCAGGCACTTTAATCTGCTGAGCTATTTGGCCAGCCCATTACTTTTTTTAATATTATTTTTCCTTTTTTCAGCTTTAGATATCTGATTTCCAAAGGAAAGCTTGTCCTCTAGCGGGTGTTCAGTAACTATGCGAAACTGTAAGAGTGAACAGTTTTTCTTTGGACAGTCTTCCTAGAGACTGACATTCTGACAACTGGGTGGCCATACTTTCAGCAAGCCTTTTTGATGTAGGGAAGCTCAATTTAAAACCTAAACACCTAAGGCAGGTAGGTCGCCGTGTGACCTCAGTGCTTGGAGGCTAAGGCAGAAGGACTGACAGAGCTACACAGTGAGCTCAAGGCCAGACCTACCTACATAGAGAGATCCTAGTTTTGAAAAAAAATATCCAGGGTTGGGAAGCTAGCACAGCAGCAGAAGCATCTGCCTGGCAAGCGCAAGGTCCTGAGTTCAGTGCCTGGTACCAAAAAAAAAAAAAAGATTTGAGGCTGGGGGAGGGGGTTAAGAGTAGTTCAGTGGTAAATTATTTGCCTACCAAGGAAGAGGTCGTGAGTTCAAGCTCTTGTACTGAAGTAAATAATAAAATCCAAAGATCCTACCCTAAAAAAGAAATATCCTATTGAATCATATGTAAGTCAATAATAAAAAGTTTGAGATAATCTTAGCATTTGAAAGTTCACTGAGGCAGAACTTAAATAGCTGAGATAAATTGCTGTCATATTTTAGCATTGCCTAAAATATAAAAAAAAATACTTAAAATATTTTTAGGGTTATATTAATAAATATCATTATTTGCTCACTTCTATAAGATAAAATTAGAAAACATTGTATTTAATTTATTTAGTATTGTTGGTGTTCATATTTTAAGTGACTATAGAAGAAAAGCTATTTTTTGCTATACACATGGATATAAGTGTATGTGCATATATATATATATGTATATGTATGTATGTATACATGTATGCACATGTGTTTGTGTATGTGTTTGGAGATAGGGTCTCAATTTGCAGTCCAGGCTGGCCTTGAGCTCGCTGTGCAGCCCAGCCTGGTCTCGGTCTTGCAGTCCTCTAGCCTCAGCTGCCAGAGTGCTGGTGTTACAGGTGCGTGCACCAATGCTTCTGGTCTCTAGCAAAAGTGTTGCTCTATGACGATACTAACAACATGGCACTTAGGTCATTTCACAAGTCTAGTCAAATTCCTAACTAGACTAAACAAATGAATGCAAGCGCTTTATTTATTTACTTATTTATTTGCTTTTTGTGGTACCAGGGGATTGAACTCAGGACCTTGTGCTTGCCAGGCAGGCGTTTATGCCACTGAGCTATCTCCCTGGTTCACAAACACATATTAATCAATGAAACAAAAACACTTTTAGTAACTGTTTTACATATATTCTTTTTACTTATGTAATAAGAGAGAAGAATGGAAGGAAAGAAGGAAGAAGGAAGAAACGAAGGAAGGAAGGAAGGAAGGAAGGAAGGAAGGAAGGAAGGAAGGAAGGAAGGAAGGAAATCTACAGAAGGCCTGTTTTAGATTATGATCTGGTCTTGGGCCTCAGCAGATCAGACTATAAAACAAAATGGAGTCATTCACATTTAAATTACACATCACTAAGTAGAAACTAAGATGTTTATCTGATTTGCTGAGAAATCAGGAATAGAGAAGTAAAAGCCAAATTCCCTAGACAGGCATAAAACTGAAGTTCTCTCTGCTGTAATCTATATAAATGAAGTAACCTGAAATAACCTGATGTTAACAAATTGGCTATTTTACTATTGTTCTGTCTCTGTCCAGCCTTATAAGAAAAGTGAATAATTTTGAAATGGCGGATCTGCTTTTTGGTTTTGTTTTCTTCAAATACTTTTCTGCCTATACGACCAACAGCTTTTTTTTCTTTATTTTTCAGTAATGAAGATCAAACTAAAACCCACTTCTTTTTCTTGGTCCACTGGAAAGTGTAAGCCATGAAGGGATAAAGCGTCTGATTGTAGAATCCAAAATAAAGTTAAGGCCAATTAAGATCGCTAAACTAGAGGGCTGGCTACATAGCTCAGAGGATTAAAGCACCTGCTCAGACAAGTGCTTAAGCGGAGGGGAGGAGGGTACGATCCCCAGGCCTGCCAAGCCGGCCCGGCCTCCGGGGTGCGCTGAGATGGCAATTGAGACTGGGTGTGGTGGCGCATGCCTGTAACCCTAGCACTTGGAAGGCTGCAAACAGGAGGATCATTACCAGTCCCTTCTACACAGTGAGACCCTGCCCTAAACAAAAAAAGAAAAAGATGGTTAAACTAAACGGTAAGGTTGGGGACATAGCTCAGTGGCACAGCGCCTGCCTGGCAAGTGTGAGGTCCCAAATTTGATCCCCAGTACCAAAAGAAGAAGAAAAGATCAACTTTGTGAGGCCGGGGAGATGGCTCAGTAGAATGAGTGCTTCCCTGGCAAGCACAATGGCCTGAGTTCAATCACTGGTTCTGCAAAAAAGGAAAAGAAAAGAAGGCAAAGATCAATTTTGTAACAGATTGGAGGAAGAAAAGAAAAAGCTATTTTTTCCTGCTGAATGCCATACTAGTCAAACCACTGTCAAACACAAGTGAGCAAAGCCAGGTAAAAAGCAATTCATTATTCATTTACAAGATGAGAGTGAAGATCCTAATTTAGTACGATTAAAAAAGTAGTTGAGGTATCTGGAATAATAGGCCAGCCTGAGCAATATATCAACCATCAAACATTCTTTTTTTTTGACTTGGGGTGCACAGATCTTGTCTCTTAGGGAAGATCCATTTAAGTTATTTAGGAAAATGTGGCTTTTGTAAGGCTAGACTTTCTCAATTTTTAAGTATGCTTAGAACTGCTTAATTAGATTTCAAAAAAAAAAAAAAAGAACTTTCAGGTAAACTTGGACACAAATTAAAACATTCATAAGTTGTGAAGGAATGTACAAATAGGCTACTGAAAGTAGACAATGGATTTACAGGCAAAATCAGATTGCACACATACTGTTTTCACAAATAGCTATAGTTTGGGGCAAGAAAATAAAAGCAAATGAGAAATGGTAGAGAGATACAATACAATTTATGCAAGTAAATACAGGAGATTGTTCTCACTTCCCACTTGTACACAAAATTAAAATATATTGTTTAAAGGAAAGAAGAGTTGTATTTCCAATTTTAAAAGTTACATGCTGAATTTATTTAATGACGAGTTAGGACAATATATATAGACCTTTGAAAATGACAATGACCAAATAGAACTTTCTCAAGTGTGCTAATTTTCAGACAAGTGGACAGCTTTTAAATTGATATGTAGTACATATAGTGTAGAAAACTCATGGGAGAATTTTTGGCTGGACCTTTTAAAAAGTTTCTTCTCATTTTGTGGCTAATGTTTTCCTATTATCAAGACACTGCATGTTTTCAGCATCCACCCCCTCCCATCCCAATATTTTTCAGGGGGGTTGATGTCTGAGTGACGAGTACATTGATATAATTGAATCACCCTTCTGCAGGCACGTCTTTGTTATCAGATTGGTTTTCAAGTAGATTTATGCATTTTAAAAGTGCATCCGTTGGACAAGATTAGTCTTTGCGCGATATGACATTTAGCCTAGCAATGGGTGACAGAATTTTATACTTTTGACATCTGAACCAGACTAGATAGTAGGCTGACACATTGCTAAGCAGTTCTTTTCTTCCTGGCTATCAGATTAAGCCACCAGAGTGAAGCTGAAAGGGGGCTGTCATGAAAGTTTATTGGTCTAGAGCCAAGTTTCCACCATTCTAAGGTGCCAGGATTTTCCCACAACCAAGCCAAGTTTGGTCTTGCCTTAATATATAATAAGAATTCAGAAAAACTGACAATTTAGAGGAGAAGTAAAGAAGTAAGTAGAAATTGCTATTTTCTTGGATTTCTATGGTAAACCTAAAAAAGGGTTCCAAAGAGAACTATGTAAAATACAAGAAAAAGTTCTGGGGATGTAGCTCAGTTACTACTGAACACTTTGGCCTAGCCTGTATGAGGCCCAGGGTTTAGTTGCCAGCGCTGGGGGAAAAAGAAGAAGGAAGAAAATAAAATAAAAAAGTTGGACAAAAACATGCTATCAGTATAACTTTACAAAAGATGTCACATTGCCATATAAAAATAATCAGATTATATTCCTTAATCCTATTTTACAAAAAATATGTTTAAAATATAATGACTACCTAAAGAGTTATTTTTGGCAAAATGCAAACAGCCACAATTTAAAGAGCACTTTTTGATGGGTATAAAGAGTTTTGTGGACATTTTAAAATCTAAGAATCCCATTATGCCACACAGCATAATGGAACAAACAGTTCTAGACATGTTTTATTAGCTTTTAAGGAAGTGAAATAAGCCTTCCTTCAATTAAGCAGCAGAGGATTTAGATAGGTAGAATGAAATTATTTGACTTGAAACTTAACCACAATTTGGGGGTTGTAAACACACCTCCTTGAAAGAATTTATAATCTCTAATAAGGGTAGATGTATGTAAAGTGTACAGAATTTAATTATTTTTTGGAACGGTATTCCCCTCTGCTTGGTGAAGTAACACTACCTACGGATGTCACATGTGCCACCTCTGCAGGCCTTCTGGAAAGGCCTCTTCCTCAGCTTTGCACCCGCCCGCATGGCTTCTTACCCATCCTTTTTTCCATTTCCTCCTCTTCCCATGGCATGCATTTTATTGGTACAATTTACACAAAAGCAAATAGGGATTCAGCCCTTTTTCCTTCTGTCTGGATTTCTATAATCCCAAAGTCATTGGATGTCTATCTTTATCACGATTTTTGCATTTCAACACCAGGGATCAACCACAGGGCCTTGTCCTGATAGATGCTCCACCACTAAGCTACATCCCCAGCATGTTTTAAGAATAATCACATGGGGCCGGCAAGATAGCTCAGTGGTCTAGAGGGTCTGCTTAAGCAAGCTCAGGCGGGCTCAGGGGACCACAGTTTGATCCCCAGCACCACATGCTGTGCCAGCCCCACCCTAGGATGGGCTGAGCAGGCCAAAACAACAACGAAAGACCCAAATAATCACATGTTTGCAGGTCATGCTAACTCTAATTTATTTCTTTCCTTTCCAGTTAATCTGTCAGCTTCTTGTAGAATTTTAAATTAAGGCGCCAACCCTTATCCTAAAGGTTCAAATGATTGATTGTCCCTGGCTAATCTCTTTACTGATCTGGTCTTTCCTGTTCCATACTCACTTTTCTACTTCATTCCCCTTATATGCTCTGCTATTTCCCCAATGTAGACCTTTTCTTCACTCTGGATGCTTGGAATCCTCCCCGGCCCCACACTCACCCTACCTCGTTCAACCTTTTGGTTTTTAGGGGCAGTATCCTCCTGTGTTTGGCCTCAAAACTTACAAGCCTCTTGCCTCACCTTATTGAGTGCTACGATTATAAGTGTATAAGTGTGTGCCACTATACCTGGCTTTCAAATGTCTTCTTGCCTTGGCCTAATACAGGGAGGGAGAGAGAGACAGAGAGAGAGAGAGAGAAAGACAGAGAAACAGGGAGACAGAGAGAAACAGAGACACAGAGAGAAACAAGAGAGAGAGAGAGAGAACGTGTGAGAGAATCAAGACTAGATAAATTGCAGGAGCTCTTAAAAGGACATCTGGTCCAATGCCTCATCAAATGAAAATGTTTTCTTGAAAGTTTTGTAACAGAATGTCTCCATAATGCGAAATTCATTGCCTCTTAAGACTTCCATTTGACTGTTGGAAGTCTTTGTTTACACTGCCCTCATATTCCAAGGAAACTTTCTCCCTTATAAAGCCTGCCATTCTAGGGCAGCATAAAGTGATTCTGTATTAAAAAGTACTTCCTAAAATTAAAAAAAAACACTTTTTTTTTGGAAATAAGGCTTGTGTGAAGTTGTACCAGCTGCCCTTGAAATTGCAGGCCTTTTGCCTCTCAGCCTCTTATGTAAGTGGGACTGGAGATGTGTGACACTGTGACCAGCCTCCAGTTCTAAAAATATTTAGTCACAGCACTCATGTCTTCTTTTGTTTGTTTGTTTTAGTCTTTTTCTTCTCTAGGGTAATTAAGGAATTTAGTCATTTTTCTTTCTAAATCTTCCTTTTTTAATTAATTAAGTTTATTGATACATTTTTGAATTATTATTATTATTATTTTTTTGGCAGAACCAGGGTTTAAACTAAGACCCTTGCGCTTGCCAGGGAAGCGCTTACTCTACGGAGCCATCTCCCTGGCCCCTGTTGATACATTTTTGGTGTGTACAGTGATCGCTCTCATCATAGGGAATTGGCATTTGTAGATCCTAATCTTCTTGCATCGTCTTGGTTTCTGACTCTGAGTCTTTATACCTTTGTGTATAGCTATCTGATTCTCATGATTTCCTCTCTTAATCCAAGTGGGCTGCTCTAAGAAAAACATAGAGTGGGGAGTGTAAGCAATAAAAGTTTAGTCATTTCTGCTTTGGAGGTTTGGTGCTAACAAATCTGGTAGAACCCTGTGTTTGGCCTCAAAACTTACAAAGCTCCTGCCTCACCTTATTGAGTGCTGTGATTACAAGTGTGTACCACTTGCAGTTCTCTTTTTAAAGTTTATTTATTTATAACAGTGTTTTGCTACACATCACGGACTCTTTTTGCGGGGGGGGCAGGGTCAGCTCAGCCCGCCCTGGGGGAGGGGGCTGGCATGGCATGTGGTGCTGGGGAATCGAACCGCGGTCCCTGAGAACTTGCCTAAGCTAGCCAAAGCAGGCGCTTTAGACCGCTGAGCTATCTTGCTAGCCCCCGCTTGCAGTTCTCTGAGATCTCTTTTAGAAGAGCATTAATCCCATTTACAAGGTTTCTATTCTTATGATTCAATTACTTTCCAAACCGTCTACTCCCCAATAGCATCAGGTTGGAGATTAGAATTTCAACATATGATTGGGCTGAGGACCCACGAACATTGAATATATAACATTTCCTTTTATCAGTTTCCCAGTAGACATTTATTTCAATGGAATTGTTTGCTTGTTTTGTGTTTTTTCTTTTTTCTGATGCTCAAATTTATACATATTGCTTACCAATGATTTCAGAACAAGAAGTATGTTGGCCCTTATATTTCATTTGGATAACTTAGTGTATTGGTCTTCTTTCTTGTTCTGGGGACAAAATACCTGACAGCCACAACTTAAAGGAAAGGTTTATT
Source organism: Ctenomys sociabilis (assembly GCA_004027165.1). Lineage (NCBI taxonomy): Eukaryota > Metazoa > Chordata > Mammalia > Rodentia > Ctenomyidae > Ctenomys > Ctenomys sociabilis. Next base: position 64,061 of record PVKA01001677.1, read on the forward strand.
TTAGTTTATAGTTTCAGCTTTCAGTCCTTGGTTGACTGGCTCCAACGTAGAAATATCAGTGTAAAGGTGTGGCTAAGAAAAGCTGCTCACCTCTTAGTGGCTGGGAAGCAGACCCTGTTGGAAAGAATGTGCTGGAGAGATAGGCACACCCAAAGGCAACTGGTGTGACCCACCTCCAACTGGGCCCAACCTCCTGCCAGCATAATCAGCTACGAATATCAGTGAGTTAGACAATTAATAATATGACATCCCCATGTTCCAATCGCCCTTCTGGAAGTCTCTATATATAGCGACAGTAAAGATTAACCGGCACACATATTACATGAAGCAACAGGGAAAATAAGCTGGGCAAAATTTCAGCTCTAAAATATCAAGATATTTTAGCTCAGTGGATTAAAGAGTCTGCAAGTAGGCACAGAGGCTGGGGTTTGATCCCTGGGTCTTCTGTGCCAGCCCTGCCCACAGGGCATGCTGAGACTTCAATTGAGACTGGGTGTGGTGGCCCGTGCCTGTAATCCCAGCTCTTGGGAGGCTGTAAACAGGAGAATCACTATGAATCTGATCTAGTAGTGAGACCCTGAACACCATGTAGATCTTTCCCTAATATATATATATATATTAGGGAAATATACAGAAATTCACAACTATGACAGCTTATTATTTGTTGTAATTAATAAGGATCTTCTTATAGAGAAATGCGGTCACCCTTTGGCTTCCTATGCAGTGAAACTAGAAATCTCCTATGTCAAGAACTAATGAAGAATCTCATATACGTACATTCTGTTTTTACATTCAGAGATGGTACCGCTGTGATTCAAGAGTCATGGAAATTTATTTCAAGGTTGGGGATCTAATTTAGGGCATTATGAATGAATGCTAGATGAGCACTCTACCGCTTAGGAGCAACCCTCACTCAAGAATAACGTAAAAAGGGCTGGCCAGATAGCTCAATGGATTAAAGCGCCTGCTTTTAGGCAGATGCAGAGATGGTGGTTCAATCCCTGGCATGCAGTGCTGGCCCTGCCCCCAGGGGTGCACTGAGATGGTGATTGAGACTGGGAGTGGTGACCCACACCTGTAATCCCAGTGCTTGGGAGGCTGAAAACAGGAAGAAGGCTCACTACAAGTCCAATCTACCTAGTGAGACCCTGTAGAACTTGTACTAAATACAAAAAAAAAAAAAAATGTAAATGTTAAACTTGAAAGAAACTTAAATGTCAGGTAGCAAAATCCGTTAAAAAACAACTAACAGGGCTGGGGAGATAGCTCAGTAAAATAAGCACTTGCCTGACAAGTGCAGGGTCCTGAGTTCAATCTCGGGTACCACAAAACAAAAACAACAACAACAACAACAAAAAACCAACCAACCAGAGGCAGGCAAAGTGAGGTAACAAAGTTACTGTGGATCAGCAAAGATCCAGAGTTTTGAAATTATAGTCAGGGATTCTGTGCCATGCATGGAGCTGATCCTTAAAAAGAGGCAAAGATATAGGAGTCTCTCCATGCATTTCTTCATTTACAATGTGCATTTTACTGAAAGTTTAAGAGCTTTCTTACAGAGAATGTTCTGTGTTTATTAAATTTGATTAGGACAATTTTTTTTTTTCCGGTGGTGGTGCCAGGGATTGAACTCTGGACCTTGAGCTTGCCAGGCAAGCTCTTATTCCACTTAACTATCTCCCTGGCCCAAGCATGATCTTAATGACATTGTAACTGTAGCCTGCTCACTTTTGTATTGTTTCTCAACCAGTGTTAAAAATCAACTTAAAGAACAGACAGTCCTTGGGATAAGTCTGAATCAGGACAATTGAAATATAATTCCACCAGGACAATTTGAAATCATAAACGACCTATATTATTACTTGGGAAGGGGACATTTTATGAAAAGCTTTTTTGTTGAGCTTTTTTTTTTTTAAAGCATAAACCTTTGAGTAAAATATCTGCTCCTTAAAACTTTCAGGCAATTAATGTGTTGGGTAACATGTGAAATAGTGGAGACTATACAATTTCATGATGCAACTTTTCTAGTCAGAGAAGCAAGTGCTTGTTATCTTAGCCTTTCTGGGTCATTTTAGTATAATAATTCAATAGGACTGAATTAAAGTTGTTTTGTGATTATTCATGGTAAGACTGGGAGGCAAATCTCAAATTATGACTACTGACAAAAGAAAATCTTACTTGAAGTGGACTTTCTGAACTGTTAATTCTTTGTCATGTAAATGATTGTAGTCAGTAGTATTTGTCTTAATCATTTAATTATCATCAACAGTTTTTTGAATTATGAATGTCCCAAGGCATAGAGCTCTTAATCAAGACATAGAGGTGTTAATCCTCAGTTCCACAAAAAAAAAAAAAAAATCAAATTTAGGAGCAGGGAGATGGCTCAGTAGAATAAATGCTTGCCTGGCAAGCATAGGGGCCTGAGTTCAATCCCTGGTTCCGCCAAAAAAAAAAAAAAAAAAAAAGCATAGAGGTGTTTATTAGTGTCCTTATGAAAATGTTTTTGAGGTGGTAATTATTTTGGCTATTTATTGCTACATAACAAGTGATTTAAAATTTAGAGGCTTACAATAAGTGCAATTTTTTTTTTCTGGTCTTTTCGAGGCATGATCTCACTACAGTTCAAGCTGGCCTGGAGCTCACTTTGTAGCCCAGGCTGATCTTGAACTCACAATGATCCAACTGCCTCAGGCTCCTGAGTGCTGGGATTACAGGTATGTGCCCTACACTGGGTTTTTTTGTTGTTATTGTTTCAAAATTCATATTTATCCATAAGCGTGCAATGTGGGTTGAATCAGTGAGTAAAGATTGGCTTCATTCTGATGAATTTCAGCTGGGCAGTCTGGAAGGCTGGATGTGAGGACCATCTGAAATCTTACTTGCCCACATGTCTGGTGAGGAATGCTGACTGTCCTCTGGGATCTCAATGAAGGCATTGCTGGGATAGCATATGTGGCATCCCACGGAGCCGTATGTCTTCTTCATAATGTGGTGGCCAGGTGCCAGGGTTGGGAACACCCAAGAGGACCCTGTGGAAGCTCCATCATCTTTTATGGCTGCTGTAGTTTGGACGTGAAATGTTGCTCAAAGGCCTAGGTGGTGGTGTTGCTGGGAGATGGGATTTTTAAGAGACAGGAACCTATAAAAAGGAAGCCAGGTCATTATGTGAGCTGGAGGGGTGCATGACATTGAAAAGGATATCGTGACCTTGGCTCTTTCATGTCTCTCTCTTTGCTTCCTGCTTGCCAAGAATAGGCCTCCTCTGTCATGAGTTCCCTCCATGCTATACTATGGTGCCAGAGGCTCAAAACAACAGGACCAACCAACCATGGGTGGAAATCTCCCAAATTATGGGGCAAAATAGCTTTTCCCCTTTTTAAACTGATTTATATTAAGTGCTTGTAATAGCAATGGAACATTGATTTTCTTGTCACTGGACAGCATACCTAACACCCACAACTTAAAGGAAGAGAGATGTGTTGTTCATATTCTGGCAGTTTCAGCCTTTGCACGACTGGCTACATGATGGAAGGGCCTGAACAGGAGAGAGCCTATCACCTCTTGGCAACCAGGAAGCAGGAGCTGGGAAGCGGGGAGCCGGGTGGAGAGATGCACCCTCCCAGCTCAGGCCTCTAGTGCTGTGTCTCTCCTGACCAGATGCCACCTCGCAGCAAGCCAGCTGTGATGCTCCTGCAATCTGATTACCTTCTAAGCACGGGAGCCTTTGAGGGCCATTTCTGATCTGAACCTTAAGAGCTGATTGACACAGTGGGCTTTAGCAGGCACTTCATGTTGCTTCCCCAGAATTGCAAGTCCACTCCTCCCAGTTTTAGTACACATGCTGCCAAAGTGAGCATGAGTCCACCCTGTTCTAGGAGCAGTGTCCTCTCCCTGGAGCAGTTATCTCCACGTGGAACTGACTTATCTCCACGTGGAAGTGTGCTAGCATCATATGGTAAGAACATACTGGATGGGATATACAGGAAAAGGCATCTGCATCTTAGAAAAATATAATCTACAGTGGGAATGGGAAGCCCGCCAGATTAGCTGTTTTCTTTTTTTTGGTGGAACCAGTGATTGAACTCAGGCACTTGTGAAGGGAAGCACTTATTTCACTGAGCCATCTCTCTGGCCCCTCAGATTACCTGTTCAGTATTCTGCTTGAAAAGGACCTATTCTATTTATGTAAATGAGAACTTGGCTATAAATCTTCTATCCATGTGATTATGTATCTTTCAGTCAGAGTCAATGCTATTCTTGCCTAAACAAAGTCAGGAAATCAGAGGAGCAGGAAGAAATAAGAACAAAATGATCAACCACATTGATTCTTTTCCTCAGAGATATAAAAATTAGAAGCCCAAGTATTCTAAGTTATTCCTCATCAAATTATATAACTATGGCTGGGGAGTTGGCTCAGTAGAATAAGCTTTTCCTTGGCAAGCACATGGGCCTGAGTTCAATCCCCAGTTCCACCAAAAAGAAAAAAAAAAATTACATAACGAATAAACAGTACCAACTGGCTCCATTTCAGTGTGATATTTTTGGGGGACAGATCACAAAATCTGTGGTCAGATATACAGGTCTGACTCATCATTCTCAAGGTGAACAAAACTTCCAACCTCATATACATATTGAGATGAAGAAAAAGCATGTTTCTTTTCTGCTTTTCCCAAATTCCAGTTTGCCACTCTTAAGAAAACCTAAGACTCATCTTCATCTCACTTGGCTCAAATAGTTTTTTACATGTATCTTCTCAGAGTTTTTCTAGATTTAGGTTTCTAAATAATACATTGACACTACAAATATTCTGTCTTCTGCTTTTCAGAGAAACAGAGCGTGACAGGGCCATGAAGGGAAATTCTTTACACAGTTCACTCTTCTAAATGACTCCTGGTGACAGCCTTTTATACTTTTTTTAAACTCTACCTTTCATGTTGATGCTTTTATTCTGCTTTAAATTTGAGTCACAGATTTTCTTTGCTTTGAATTTTCCTTTGGGATTTAAAAACCTCTTGCCCTTTGATTTGTCATGAGTATTCTGTTGGTGCCTCACAACATTTTGTACAGGGGGTACGTGTCTTCCCCGCGGGTAAAGGCCCATATGCATCCCTACATTACATACACGCAGAGAGTGTGCCCAAGATCCCAGAAACAGACAGTCTACAAATCCTAGAAGTTATGCATACACTAACAAGGGATGTCCAGCGAGACTTGTGCATCTATTCAAGCCTGATGGATGAGACCAGAAAATAAGTATTTCGTGTAACTTTCTGTCTTTTCTTTCTTTCTTTTTTTTTTTAATGTACTTAATACAGGGACTACAGGGTCTCACTACACAGATAGGACTCACAGCGATCCTCCTGATTTCAGCCTCCCAAGCACTGGGATTACAGGTGTGCACCACCACCTCCAGTATCAGACACCATCTCAATGTGCCCCGAGGGAGGCTGGCAGACTGGGAAGTGAACCTTGGTCCCTGTGCTCTGCCTAAGCAGGTGCTTTAATGTGCTGAGCTATCTGGCCGGCCCATCTTTCTTTCTGTTCTAAAATGGCAGTTGTCTTCACCCTAGGTGGGAGCTGTTGCACAAAAGATTTCAATTCCAGCTCCTCAGGAAGCAGAGCAGGAGAATCACTTGAGCCCAGAAACTTGGAACTCACGTGAGCAACATAGTGCAACTTCATTTCAATAAATGTTAAATAATTAAAAAATTCCAGCCAGGTTGGATATATCCAGGAATTTTGGAAACTAAGGTTTGATTTCTTTTTCTTTCTTTTTTCTTTTTTTTTTTTTTTTTTTTTTTTTGCAGAAGCAGGGATTGAACTCAGGCACTTGAAAGCTTTGATTTCTTGAGCAAAGATGGACAGGCTGAAAGTCCTCAAAAAAAAAAAAAAACCCACCCATTATTAAGGTGCAGAAGGTCAATGCAGTATTAACCTGGGCTTGCTGTGAGTGTCACACAAGAGTAGACTCTGTGAGAGTCACTGCTGCCTCCCAGAGCTGAGAAAACACCAGCAAATCAATGCTATGCCTTGCCATGGAGCAAGAAAGTGCTATAAGTCCTGTTGGACCAAAAGCCTTAACATCAAGATGGAAGACAGACATCATCGCTGAGGCAGTATAATGTTCAAAGGCATCAGCATCTTGTCTGGCTGAGTTCCCATGTCTTCACCACCTTAGCCTCACTTCACCACATGATTTTCCTCTATAAAACTCCCTGGAAGAGACAGCTTCTGGGGGAACTACCCGCTCAGGCCCCCCTCCTGTCTCTCTCATGGATGGGAGCTTTCTTTCCCTCAATCTATTCTGCTCATAAAAAACAAAACAAAACAAAGGTATCAGTGTCAGCACCAAGATGTGAACCAGACTTGCCGTCTCACTATGATGGAAGTCAAGTGGGTGCAAGAGGCACACAAGCACTCCTGGAGCACTTCCCACATGAGGAGGGCTGTTTGAGATGCTTCCATGAATTAAGCCATTCAGTCCTCAATGCTGTGTGAGGACATTCAGCTCTTTCATCTTACAGTGTGGTAAGGCAAGCAGGGAGCAGAGAAGCACGTGCTGCCAAGTTCTACAGCTGGCAAATGGAAAAAAGCTTTTGGCTTAAGTGACTTTTAACCATGACAGTAAATGGCCAGACTTGCCTCCTTCTGGTTGGTGGAGTTACAGAAGTTAGAAGCTTGTCACCACACTCACACAGGTGGCAGAAACTCTCTGCCTTCAAATTCACTGAATGTTTGTCAAGCTTCACTGAAAGGGGCTTAAAAAAAACCCACAATAGTGTTATTAACATATAATTGACATACAACACAACCCACATTTTTTTTTTTTTAGAAATTTTATTTTATTTTATTTTTGTGGCTGGCTCAGCCTGCCCTGGGTGTGGTGCCTGGGATCGAATCATGGTCTCTACACTTTGCCTAAGCTTGCCTAAGCAAGTGCTTTAGACTACTGAGCTATCTTGCTGGCCCTAAACCCACCTATTTAAGTATATAGTTTTATTCGGACACAAGGTCCTGCTATGTAATTTAGCCTGGCCTCAAATTTCCAAACTTCCTGCTTCAGCCTCCTGAGTATTGGTATCACAGAAATATACCAGCATGCCTGGAAAGTGTGTCAGTATACTTCTGTAGAGTTTTTAAAAGTGGCTTTTTTAATATTTAAAGAATTGTGCCACAGTAAGTTTTATAATATTCCCATCACTTCAAAGAAAAAGTTTGTTCATTAGCTGTCATCTTCTGTTTATCACCAATGCTAGGCAGCCACTAGTCTACTTTTAATCTCTAAAAATTTGTCCATGCTGGACATTTCATATAAGTGGAATCATATAATATGTTGTTTCCAGTGACTAACTTCTTTCACTTAGTGTGTTTTCAAGTTTATATCCATGATGTAACTTTATCAGTACTTGAAATGTTTTTACTGCCAAATAATATTGTACAGCGTTGTATCTCAGTTTTATTTATCCATTCATCAGTTAATGGACATTTCAGACGCTACTTTTTCACTACCATGAAACATACTGGTATGAATATTCATGTACAAGTTTTTATGTGGACTAATATTTTCATTTTTTAGAGGTACGAGTCATAGTCTCTATTTCCATGTCATTCACTTTCTCATTCTTTGCAGTTTCTTTTTATAGAATCATATTCTTATCAATTTTTCCAGTCATGACCTTTTTATACTTTCTAAAACATATTTATTTTATACATATTCTCCAGCCACTGAACAAAATTTACCTCAGTTTTGTATGAACCACTCTACTGGATGCTAGAGAGACAGGATAAACTAGTGTTTCAATCTCGTTGGGGAGGATGATGAGGGCTGAAGCAAACATAGAGTTAGAATAGAATATTATTAATATGTATCGTAGCAGAGACAAGCAAGGTGTTCTGAGGGGAACACCCACAGAGAGGGGAACTTATTCTTGCCAGAGTCGAGGATGCATCATAGCCTGTGTGACACCATGGAACTCCCCTAAGCAATAAAGTCTGGAGACAGAAAGGCATTCTAGGCTGGAGAGACAGGATGTGCTGAAGTCCTGGGATAGGAAGTGCACAGCTGGGTTTGAACCCATGGAAGTAAGAGCTGTGGCACACAGTGCCTCTAGTGGGGAGGGACAGCGGTCACAGGTAAAGTGAGAAGCTAGGCCGAGAGGAAATCATGGAGGAACTCTGAGGTCTTTCGAGGGGGCCTGGACTTAAAAGGTGAAAGATTTTACACTGGAGGATTAATTACTACTTGAGTATCAAGGACAACATGAACTTGTGAAAAACTGAAATTTGCTAAGCACTTCTGAAACAGCTTTATTATTAGATTTCATGATAGAGTGCTTGACAGTCAGACAGCCGAGGCTTGGAGGTTGAAAGCACTCGTGCTGAGGAAGGAGGTTTCGTCCAGGTGTTCCTGTTTTGCTGGTATTCCCCATTTAGTAGTGCACGTCTCAGTATGGAGTGCTTTAAGTTCTGTTTTGTTCTTGAGGGGATCACTTTGCTTTATAAAGTTCACGACCCCACCAATACCTTTGCACAGTTTTGATATGTTCTGCATTAAGCTCTATAATGCCACAGAGAAATGAAAAACACCCATGGAGTCTTCTTTGAAGATCTGTTTCAGCCTCTCGGATGCCTCTTGCTTTGTTTAGTTCTGCAGTCAGCGTTTCTGTCAAATGGGACACCCGAAGGCCTCCTATCCTTGAGAGCAGAGCTTTGCCTTGATAGCAGGACCTGCTCACAGCCTCTGGCTGATTTAAAAGAAGGCAGAGAAAATCAGAAAAAGAAAAAAAAATATAAAAACATTCTCCAAAGGAAGGTAATAATATAATTAGTTCTGATAAAAGGTTGTAATTTGGAAGATTGATAGAAGAATTCAAATCATTGTTTTTCAATTTTACAGATACATGGATACAATAATCCAGATGAGTAGATTTTATGTTTTAATATATAAATTACAAATCCTAAAACAATCACAGAACTGCAAAGGACCCCAAAAAGACCCATGGCAATTTATAGTTTGTTACCTAGGCTATGTAGTCCTACACATTTAATTACAAAACTCCGAATCTTTCTTTATGTATGCAGCTCAGACTCGTAGTGATCCTCCTGTTTTCAGCCTTCCTAAAGCTGGGATTACAGGTGATGGCTGGGCTCAGTGCTCCCAGGGATGTGTGTGCGTGTGTGTGTGTGTGTGTGTGAGATGCTGCATGTGTCCAGGATCAAATCCACTCCCTACGTCCCTGTACTTGCCTAAGTAGTTGCTTATTCTGTGGAGCTATTTCACTGTCTCCTACTATCTTGTATTTAACGTTTCTGCCTGCCTATTCTAGAATTTTGTCTAAATGGAGTCAAATGACACAGACTCTTAGGGTGTGACTTCTTGTGCTCATAGTGTGCCTATGGGACTCATGTATACTCTATTTATTTGTAATAATAGCTGACCAGATAGTTTAAGTTTTTATTTGATTTTTTTCTTCAAGTAGCCCTAACCACTCTAGGATATTTGTATCTCCATTTAGATTATAGAATCTGACTACCAATTTCCGTTTAAGAAACAAACAAACATCACCACCCCCCAATGGTGAGGGTTTTGATTGGGATAACATGGAATATAGACTAATGTTAGTGGAATTGATTCCTCTCTGTAACATAAAGTAGTGATTCTTTTAACACATGAACATGGTATATTTCTTCACTGAATGTGATTTTCTTTGTTTTTCGCAGCAAAAATGCTTTCTAGTTTTATTTTAGGTTTTATATACCTTTCCTATTTATTCTAGCTATCCCAGAATGATATTTTCTATGCCAAAGAAGCTACTTTTTAATTTTTGTTGTTTGTTCTTATAAATAAATTATAAAAGTTTTCATCATTTAATATCATATTTTTTTTTTGATTCAACCCAGAAATTTTTTTTTTTTTTTTTTTTTTTTTTGGCAGAACCAGGGATTGAATTCAGGGCCTTATGCTTGCCAAGGAAGCACATATTCCACTGAGCCATCTCCCCAGCCCCTTAAGCCCAGGGTCCTTGAACATGCTAATAAACAAGCTCACTGTCACTGTGCTACATCTACAACTTCAAATGCTTATCTTTACATGGAAAATTTAAAAATTATTTTGTGATTGCATTGAATGATATGTGGAATATTTAGAATGAAATCGTCAAAAGTTGTATAAGAACTAATATTTGAAAACTAGAAAACATTATTCAAAGAAATTTAAAAAAAAACTATGTGAATGGAGAGACATTTGTTGTAAATGTGTTGTACAAGTTAAAAAGGTCAGTTTTCTTTAAATTGACCAATAGAGGCTGGGAAGATGCTCAGGGGAGTAAGCGCTTCCCTGGCAAGCACAAGGGCCTGAGTTCAATCCCTGGTTCTGAAAAAATAAATAAATAAATAAAACAATTGACCTATACAGGCAGTAAAATACACTGGTTAAGCTCCCAGAAGGAACACTGGGTCTTAATTTTACAGTTCATTTTAAAATGTTGTTATGGTTTGTCTAGATCCCCCCCACAAAGTCTCAGGTGCTCATGGGGGGGCTTTTATTTTATTTTTTTCTGTATTTTAGGGAAGGGTCTACAGGATGCCCAGGGTCTCACTACTAGATCAGATTTGTAGTGATCTGCCTATTTACAGCTTCCCAAATGCTGGGATTACAGGCACGTCCCATCACACCTGTCTCAATCTCTGTCTCAGCACACCCCAGGGGTGGGGCTGGCATGGCAGGCCTGGAGATCAAACTACTGGCCCCTGTGCCTTCTTGCAGTTGTTTTAATCTGCTGAGCTATTTGGCTGACCTGGTGGGGCTTTTTAGTCTAGGGTGGCTGAATCTGGGTGTGTGAATGTGGACTAAGGGTATATGAATATCGATTAGGGGTACGATTATTGGATTAGTCAACTGTTCATTAGCACCAACCAATAGGCTTATAGCCTGAACACAGCTAAAGGGAAAGGGAGGCTGGCTGCTGTTGCTTTCTCTACCCTTCCATGGACTGTTTCTCCTCTATGAGGACCCGACCCTCTACGTTGCCCACCTGCCTTGGAGCCAGCTAGGTCCTGAAACTGCTACAAAAGCTGAAACAAAATAACCTTTTTCTCCTTTAACTTGGGGGTGCTAAGTATTTTGTCTTGGCAATGAGAAAAGTAAGACAAGTACAAAGCACTTAAAATACTCAAGAGAAGTTTGAAAAAGTAGATAAAGTTTGAAGAGCAATGCTATGTGATTTAAATTTTTGAGGCTACAGTAATCAAGAAACACATCCTTGGTGTTAAACTAGGTGAAAAATCAGTCCATGAATAAAACAGAAAGGAGAGACCAGATACAGGCTCATATCAGACAAATGATTTTTGATAAAGATTCAGGTGCAGTTCAGTGGATAAACAACCCTTTTAAAATAAATGGTGCCTGGGCCCGGAGAGATAGCTCAGTGGTCTAAAGTGCTTGCTTAATCAAACTTAGGTAAGCTCAGGGATGGGGTTTGATTCCCTTTGATCCCTGGCACCACATGCAGTGACAACCCTGCCCCAGGGTGGGCTGAACCAACCAGAGTCTGGGCGTGGTGGTGCATGCCTGTAATCCCAGCACTGGGGAGTCTGAAAGCAGGAGGATTACCATGAGTCCAAACTGTGTAGTGCAACCTTGCTGAAACCAAATACATTAAAAAAAGGGGGGGGGGATTATGTTTAGAATATAAAAAGTACTCTTCAAACTCAAAAAGAAATTATGTATTTGTGTTGAAAATATAGATCAGTGATAGAGTACTTGTGCAGAATGAATGAGACCCTGAGTTAGATCTCAGATCCTCACAAAACCAGCCCAAACAAACAAAAAAAAAACAAAGAACACAAAGGGCTGGGCATGTAGGTTAGTGGTGCACTACTTGACCTTTTGTGTGAGGCCCTGAGTTTGATTCTCAGCATCTAAAGCAAGGGAACAATTTCATTACTCATAAACTAAGGATTCAAACAGATTCTTCACCCAAGAAAGATTGAAATGTCAAATAAATACACTACCTTTGGACCATAAGATACACTGGGAGGATTTGGAAGAAACGGAACTATATTGTGTGTGGGAGTGTAAAATCTTGCGACCATTTTAGGGTTTTTTCTCAGTAGTTTCTTTTCTCTCTCTCTTTTTTTAAAATTTAACACAGGGTCTAGCTATGCAGTTCAGACTTATAGTGATCCTCCTCTCTCAGCCTCTCTAGTGCTAGGATTACAGGCTTGTGCCACCAGGCCACAGATCAGCATGGCATGCAGTAATGGGGAATGAACTCAGGACACTGCGCTTTTTAATCAAGTGCTTATGCTATCTCCCCAACCCAGTAGTCTCTTTAAAGGCTAAAGATAACCTGTTATATTATCTAACCATTCTGTTTCTAGGTACTTACCTAAGAGAAATAAAAGGTTATATGTATACATAGATTTGTACATAGATATTCACAGTAATCTTTTTTGTAGAAGCCCAAATTGAAAACAACCCAAATACTTACCAACAGATTAATGGAAATACAAATTGTTTTATATCCTCACAATGAAATTCTTCTCTACAATAAAAAAGGATGAACTGTTGATTTGAGTTCCTTCATTGGTGAATATCAAAATAATGAGTGAATATAGACATTAAAAAAAAAAGAATACAGGCACTTTTCATTTAATGCCCTACCTGTTTAATGACTATTCCTACTTATGACTGAGGTATGCTGTTTGGAAGTTTGGCCAGCCATTGGATTTATGACACATCTTCTTTTCTTTTCTTTCTTTCTTTCTTTTTTTTTTTTTTTGGACCCAGTTTTATACAACTCATTTATAGAGCCTGTTACGGTTTGTGTCTAGTTGTCCCCTCCTCCCAAAGCCTCATGCAGTTATGGGGAAGACTTCCAGAGTTTGACTAATTCATGAGCCACTGGTGGGATTATGAGTGTGAGTGTTGCTGGGATTATGGGTATGAGAGCTCCACCCGCTCTGGGGCAGAGAGCCTGGACGCAGTATAAGGGAGGGAGAGAGGCTCGCTGTCTGCCTCTGCTGCTGCCACTGCTGCACCTCCCTTTTTGCTCTTGCTGTTTTCTGCCTCCATGAACTGTAGCCTTCTTTCATGTGGCATCCAACCATGGAGCCAGCTGAGTATGGACTTGAAACCCCCACAGACTGTGAGCTAGCTAAACCTTTCCTTCCTTAATTTTGGGTATTGGGTATTTTATCCCAGCAACGAGTGAAGAGTAACTGAGACAGAGCCTCATTTTTTTCTTTTGCACAATGAACCTTGTTTATACAGTCCTGTAATATTTCCTGATCATACTATTGTACAGCACTGTAGCTTTATATTACACATTATAATAGTACATGTAAAAGGTATGCAAAGAAAAGCAAAATCATAAGGTGAAGTTATGCGGAGGTACATCATTGATGACACAGAATGAAATTGTATACTACCTCCTAGCAGGCGCATTGTTTCTTTGCTGTGTTTGTGTGATTAATCCATAACTCATTTATATCACAGAGTCTATTTAAATTGGCAATTGGCAATTACAGTGTTTGTGAAAGCTGATGTTGGCGTATATATATGAACTCAGGGCCTGGCACAAGCTGGACAGCCACTCTACTACTAGCATATATCCCCAGCCCTTTTTGTAACATTTGGAGAGAAGGTCTAAGTTGCCCAGGTGATTCCTCTGCCTCAGTCTCCACTTTAGCTGGGATCATAGGCATGTGCCACCAAGTTATCTAATAACAATATTCTTTATTTTTATGTTTTGTGTTTTAGGGAAGGGTCTACATGGTGTTCTGGGCTAGAATTACAGGCACGTGTCACTATGCTCAGTCTCAATTGCTGCTTTAGCACACCCCAGGAGCAGGGCCAGCAGGCAGGCCTGGGGATTGAACCCCTGTCGCTGTGCCTACTTGCAGGCGCTTTAATCTGCTGAGCTATTTGGCCGGCCCTAACAGTATTCTTTTAAACATCTTCTATGTGTTCTATTAAATAGTCATATGTGAATAAAATTATTACTCTTCACAACGCTATGTATTGTATAGCATTATGATCTCCATTTAAGGGGTGTGGGAGATGGTTCAGTGGAATAAGCACTTCCCTGGCAAGTGCAAGGGCCTGAGTTCAATCCCCGGTTCTGCCAAAAAAAAAAAAAAATCATTAAAAATAAAATGGGTAAATATGATCTCCATTTGACAAAAAAACAGGTTACAACATAAAAATTACTTAAAAGTATAAAATGAAGAAAACATTCAAAAGCTGTACAAAATTAGCATTTAATTATCTTGTAAAATTTTATCTTGGGACCATATTAAACATCAATCAATGACAGTTAAGAACAATCATTTGGTAGTCAGACATACTCAACTTCCTGTATAAATTCGCATGCAAACCACTTACTGTTATTTAAGTTCGTATTATTCTCATTTCTATTATGGATTAAAGATCCTGAATAAGGGCTGGCCAGCTATCTAGTGGACTAAAGCACCTCCCGGTGTGTCATGCCTGCCCCGCCCCTGGGATGTGCTGAGGGCTACTGAGACTTGGGTCAGGTGGCACACGCCTGTAATCCCAGCGCTTGGGAGTTTGAAAACAGGAGAATCACTATGAGTCTGAGCTAAATAGTAAGACCCTGTAAACTCTGTAGACCCTGTACTAAATGCATAAAAAAGAGAAAGACAAAAACAAAAACAAAAACAAAAACTTTGAATAAGTTTAAAATCTTTGGTATAAAATATTTGGTTTTGATGTGAAGTGTCATCATTCCAAAATACAGGTAAAATGAAGATGTTTATTAAGTGTCACAATGAGATTGAACTTTTACATACAATTATTATTTATTTTTTCAGTCACGAAGACATTCAGTAACAGGCTATTTAATAATAGGCATCCCACATTTCATCAGGGCCACTAAATGCCGTCGCTGTCTAAAGAGCTACATTGTAGTTTTAGCACCTTACACATGACTACTTGTTCAATGAACGCTAATGAATACTTCATGATGTTGCTGAAACTGTGTATACAGCTAAGGGCTGTGAGTTGTTTATTAGCGCTATTAACGCTGCGTTGGGCTCATTCGTGAAGCCATACAAAAGCATGGTGACTTACTGTAGCTGGATTCTAAACTATGTTCACTTGTTTAAGAAAAAACTTTTCTCTCTCTAAAGCGTTAACTATTTCTTACACCGCATTCATCTAAATTTGTTGAATGACTATTGCATGCCCAAATAGGCATCAGAAATGAGTCAGATAACAAAATCTCAGTTCTCATTGAGCACACAGTTTTCCTAGGAGATTATCAGAAATCAAATTATCAGAAAACAGTCCATAATGCCGGCCGAGGTCTAAGATATCTGCTCCCTTTATTTAGTCCAAATCATTAAATTGTAGGTGAGCCGGGCATGGTGGCGCATGCCTGTAAACCCAGCACTCGGGAGGCTGAGGCAGGAGGATTGTTGTGAGTTCGAGACCAGCCTGAGCTACAAAGTGAGCTTAAGGCCAGCCTGAACTGCATAGTGAGACCCTGTCTCAAAAAGACAAAAAAAAAAAAAAAAAAAAAAAAAAAAAAAAAAAAAAAAAAAAAAAAAAAAAAAAAAAAAAAATTGTAGGTGGTGGAATTTCCGGACTTCAAAATCTGGTTGAGCCATTCATTCAGCCCTTAACCCCAGGGACGCCCAATACGCCCGCCCCTCCCCCGTGCTCAGGAGTGCGCATGCAGGCCCTGGGAGGCCGTCTGTGACCCTGAGAGGCTGCCGTCGCGCCGTGCGCGGGCCAGACGTAAGACGTTGCGCGTGCGCAATCGCCCTTCCCAGCGGCCTGCCGGAAGCCAAGATGGCGCACATCTGGTCTCCGGGTCGTGGTTGGCGCCTTCGCAGTATCTGAAGTAAGTAAGGAGTTTGGAAGCGGCCGTGGCAAGCATTCTCTCTGCCGTCATGGCCCGGCATCGGAATGTCCGAGGCTATAACTACGATGAAGGTAGGTGGCGGGGCCGCGCTCGGACTTAGATGGGAATCCCAGCCTGTCGGCGTCCGCTTTGATCCGTGAGCCCACCGTGGGCCAGACTCATTCCGGGGCCTGAATTAGGTTGAACACATTATTCTGGTGCCGGTGAATGGCGTTGTAGCGTGGTTTCTGCCCTCTGAAACCGATTTGTTTAGGAAGAGGGAGGTGCCGTGCTGCAACGTATGGAAAGGCTGTTGGGCGGCTTTGGAACACGTAGACATTTCATTTTTGTTGTTGTTTTTTTTTTTCCTCGAGGCTGGCTACTCTGAATCCTTTTTCAGAAATGTTCATATAAAACACAAATATTGACTTAGTGCCTGTGTTCGACTAATCTGATGTAACCGTGTGTTTACATGTTAAATGTTTTTGTATATTCACACTGTTTTAGTACAGAACCTGACTTGAGCTGCAGTTTTTCAACGCGTTTCAGACGGGGGATGTAGACGATAGTAAAGAAAATGTGTTAAAAGTCCACAACAATTCCATAGGTGATCTTTACTCAGGTTTTGGCTGGTAATGCTAATTATAAATGTATATTGGAATGGAAAAAAAAAACCAGAAAGGCATCGATGACACCACGGATTTTAAAAATTAAATGAAGGAAAATATGTAGATGAATTTTCTAGGAGTTTAAATGGAGTTAGAGGTTTTAGGAGGAGTGCAGCATGGAGTAGATAATTATAGGTATCACCAAGCATTGTAGAAACTAAAAATATAAGTATGTACTAATGGAGAATAGAAATAAAGACCTATTTGTAAAGTGCAGCGCATGCAGTGTTTAATACATTGTTGGTTAGTATTAGCATCTGTTCTAGATTGTTCTAGAACATTGGTATTAGTGTGCTCTACTAATGGGGGGCCAACAACCTAGGCTACATCTGAAGACTGAACCACGTATGCATTGAATTTTTTTTTTTTTTTTGTATTCATGTTAGAGGTCCTTTTCAGTAAGTATTGTGTCTGTAAATATTGGCTTAGGGTCCAAATCACCTGAGAAATGATTTTAGGCTGAGAGGGAATTTTGCAGCTGGCAAATAAGGGACATGAATAAAAATAATAAATGTTCTAAGGTTGGTGATTAATATTAAGCTATTGAGGAAGTCCCTGAAGAGATAAGAGTAACATGATTAGAGTCTGAGTGATGCTGCAGAAAGTGATGACAGTGGTGAGGGGCTATAAAAGATCATCTAATTCAGAGTGGGTTGGGGGTTGGAGCAGGAGGTCTATGGCAAGTAAAGCTTGCTAGAAGAGAGATGCTTGGCATCAGGGAATGAATGCTAGTGTTTCCCTCCTTGGGTAATTGAGGTTAGATTGTCATGTTTTTGACATCATAACCAAGTTGTCCTGTAGCAAGTGAGTTTTATCCCTTTGTCTTATAAAATTAATCTATCTTCAGGGTGCAGTCTCTTTTTTTTTTTTTTTGGTGGAACCGTGGATTGAACTCAGGCCCTTGTGCTTGCCAGAGAAGCACTTAGTCCACTGAGCCATCTCATCTCCCTGGCCCCCCAAAAAGAAATCTTTTTAATGAAGCTTTAATGAGAATAATAATGCAAAAATTCAAAAAAAGTAATTTAACCTCTTCAGAGTATAAATTCTATATTGTTAGCTTCTTTGTAACTGACTTTTTCTCTGTAATTTGGGTAGTACTTTTTGTGACTGCCTGAGCTACAAATTTAAAAGTTCTACTTTAATTTTATAGTTAGCTCTGTAGCTGGCATAATGTGTTTTTTTTAGTAAACCCTCCAAAATTTTGATGTAGAAGTGAATCACTTTACCAATATTATAGGAGAGAGAATTTTATCTTTTTATGCTGTAGCACTTCAGGATCAATGTTAGTATTGATAAATGGACCTCGTAGAAATAATTCTTGTCTCAACAGCTGAAATGTCTATTTGGGAATGGACCCTTATTTATTTGCTAATATGTTTTTTCTCTGCCCCATAGTATTGGGTCTTAGCCTTTGAGCATGTTGTGTCTGCTGCATGAATATGCTCAAAACTTGGCTAACTTGGATTGAACATAGTAGCACAAGTTTATAGTCCCAGCACCTGGGAGGCTGAGGCAGGAAGATCTTCCTGAGTTTGAGACCAGCCTGTGTTACACAGGGAAAGTATCTCATAAATCCAAAGTGGGAGGTAAAAGGGGTGAGCGAGAGGTTGATTCTATTTTTGTGGTTTGGATGTTATATTCCTGGACATCTTTTCTTATCTTTTCATTACTAATACTAATTTTGTTCATATGTATCTTCCAGTGCTCTGAGCACGTACATGGTCTTGTAATTTTCTGTGTTCTTGTCAGTATTCTCTGTCAGGATTTTGGTTTGGATAGAACTGAAAATGTTCTCACTTTCGCACCAAGGGCCCTTATGTCTCTGTCTCTGTCTGTCTGTCTGTCTGACTCTGTCTCTGGCTTAGTGTTAGTATTTGTTGAATCAGTTAACGAATACATTTATTTACATAAATATTAGTGCCAAAAATATGCCTGGTAGTTGGCTAAAAACAACTCTTGCTTTGAAGGAACTGATAGCTTCATGGAGTAAAACAGGTGTGGTTCCTTGAAGAGAGTAAATTGGAGGAGTGTGCTAGAAGGTAAAGGCAGCAAGGAACTGCTGCATTATGGAGTGGTCAGGGAAGGGTTCTGCAAAGAGGTGACACTGAAGCTGGTTTCCTTGACTGGGAAAGAGAAACCGCTTAGGGAAGTCTGGGCAAAGAGCATGTTATGTTAAATAAGAAAAAGGCCTGGCTTTCAACCTAGTGATTACATGGGGACTTAGGGTTCAGCTGATTTATGTTAAAGGTTACCTAGGCCTATGTGAAGAAAAACATGAAATATCTATGAGTGAATACCTACTTTGTAGGTGAAATTCTTAAAACTTTTTGGAAAGTAGACCTAGGTTCCTTTAATTTTGATAATTTAATTTTGTAGAGAATTCAGGTACTTTTATAAGGAAGAATATAAAAAACCTGGTAAATGAATTTATCTTTTGTTTCTGTTTCAGATTTTGAGGATGATGATTTCTATGGCCAGTCTGTAGAGGATGATTATTGTATTTCGCCATCAACAGGTGAATTTTTATTTTATTTATATATATATATATATATATATATATATATATATATATATATATATATATTGTATTTGTTACAGGGTCTATAGGGTCTCACTACACAGATTGGACATGCAGTGATTCTCCTGTTTTCAGCCTCCCAAGTGCTGAGATTACAGGCACGTCCTGTCTCAATCACCCTCCCAGTGTGCCTTGGGGGCGGGGCCAGAATAGGCTGGCAAGGCAAGCTGGGGATTGAACTCTGGCCTGTACTCTGCTTAAGCAGGCACTTTAGCCTGCCGAGCTATCTGGCTAGCCCAGAATTTTTAAAAGTAACTTGGGGCTGGGAAGATGGCTCAGTGGAATAAGTGCTTCCCTGGCAAGTACAGGGGCCTGAGTTCAATCCCCTGTTCTACCAAAAAACCCCCAAAAAACAAAAACTTGATTTTCTCGATTTTATGTTAAAGTATATCAGGTAAATGTTGTCATTTTAGGACCAGAATATTCCATAAGACTTAATATTTATAAAGAATATGTAACTTTTAAAAAGATATATATTAATTTCAAAAAATATGCACAGTAATTTCTTTAACCATGAGTAGTTTTTAAAGTTTTGATTCTATCATGTAAATAGTTTAAAGAAAATGGTGAAGATTGATTTTTCCAATATTTGTTGCAATGTACAATTAATCTAAATGTACTAGGATGGTAATTGAGTTGGTAATGAAATTCTGATACCTTTGGAGGCAGATATCAGATAATTTTTTATGTCAGCAAGGACATACTTTTTTTTTTGTATTTTAGGACAGGGTCTACAGGGTCTCACTATATAGATCAGACTCATAGCGATCCTCCTGTTTTCAGCCTCCCAAGAGCTGGGATTACAGGCATGCACCACCATGGCCGGTCTCAGTCCAGGCCTCAGTGCGCCCTGGGTGTGGGGCTGGTGCAGCACCCTGGGGATGCAACATGGCTAATGTGTCTGCCTAAGCAGGTTCTTTAATCCACTGAGCTATTTGGCTGGCCTGGCAAGGACATTTTTTATGTTAGAAATATAATAGACTTTGAGTTTCATACAGTATTTTAGTTTTTTTTTAAAAAGTTGATGTACATATTTACAGTTTGATATTTGTTTTTTTATTTTTACCATTTTCTGTTTTGGTATCAGGAATTGATACCATGTTTGCTAGGCAGGCACTGTGCTGCTGAGCTACATCCCTGGCCTTACAGTGTGATTTTAGTGCTTTAGTTTATCTGTTATTAAACAGTTTGGTAAATAAATCAGATATATGTACTGCAGACATATAGTGCTACACATGTAGACTTTGAATTTGTGTGATTCTGCATCAGCTAATTTCTCTCTCATCATTCAGAGATCCTTCTCTGTCACCATGTAAAAGTTGCTCATGTTGTTTCTAGTAAAGGCTGGATTTTTACATTTCATGTATTTCCCTAACTGCATGGTGCCTTTGAATTTCAGTTTACTGTGTAAAGAGTGGGTGAAAATGCTCTATTAGTTAATACATTAAATTTTAATATAAATTGAACAGTTTACGTATAATTAGGTGAGGCATAAATATAATTTTAAAACTAATTTTCTAAAAATTTAGAAACTTAATGTAAAATTCCCTGGGTCCAGTGCCCAGTATTGCATAAGAACAAGGCTGTAGAGAGACTCGTTTTGCCTTTTTACCATATGAGGGCACAGCAAGTAGGAAGTATCACTGAGCTGGAATCTTCCTTGATCTTGGACTTTCTAGCCTCTAGAATTATGAAAAATGAAATTTCAAATAAACAATTTTTGTATGGTATTTTGTTATAGCACTTTGAACAGTAGAAATTATTGAAATTATCTTTATGAGTTTAAGGCTATCCTGATCTGCATAATGAGGATTCCCCTGTTCAAACACCTTTCTATTCCATTAAAAATAAATAGTAGTCCACTTTTATAAGGAATCCACTATGCACTTTCCCTTGTGGTTTCTACAATTTAGCATCATAGTTGGCACGTTAACTTGCATTTTAGAGGCAACAGAGTGAGGTCTGGTAGCGCTGTTCCTTACCCACAATCTGTGTTCAGGAGGGAGAATGGCATGTTCACATGATTGAGGTGTAATATGAAATTCAGTTTTCAAAACTTTTTTTTTTAACTTTGCAGATAGAATTGGAGGAGGCACACAAGTGGCTGGAGATAGATTAGGTGGGAGACTATTAATACCTATCCAGAGGAGATAGGCTATTTAGAACTGTGTTCTTAATGTGTGGTCTCTGTACCATCAGTAGAACTTCAGAGTTTTTCTTACAAGTGCAGTTTGAAGCACCATTTGAGCCAAACTTGTAGCAAGGCACAGCAACAAGTTTTAATGAGCCCCCTAGATTGTGTTTGTGGCTTGATTTGGAAACTATGTCTCTAGGACAAGAGTGGTAGTATTGGATTTAGAAGATTTCCAGAGGCTTACCAGAGTCATGGTATAGTGTAAGACTGAACCTCTAGATCCACTAGTGTGAAAGACACAGAGTAACACACTCCTTTACATGGGGTTATTTGGATAAATAACATTGAATCTTGAGTAGTGAGCCAGTACAACAAAGGTCAGACCTTTGGAAGGTATTTTTCTAAGGTTTGCTATTTTAGCTTAATTTTTTCAGGACAGCATCAGAGTTTGTTCATGTTTCACACAGGTATTGTTTGTCTTACATGTGTTTTTATTCTGCACAGTCTGACTGAGAGTTACTTTTTAAATATCAAGAAATCAGCTGACATTCCTTAAAGCAAGAAATAGTAAAATGATTTTGAGTTTTTTCTTTGACAAACTAGTATTTAGCGAAAAGCATCTGAACTTAGATTTACTGTTTATAAAAACATTTACAGAATAGTGACTTCAGATCAGAAAGGATGTTCCTTTTTAGTGGGGTTATTTTCAAGTAATTTCCAGTAAAAGTGAATAACTTTCAAATACTTTCCATTAAGCAGTTTGCTGTAGCAACAGTAGTAGGATTTGCTGTAAAAGGATTCTTTTGCTTCTTTGTGAAGTTGATATGTATCCTATTAATAACATTATTGTTGGTTACTGAGTACTTTTTAGAAGAATTTTATTTATCTTGAGGGTTAATGAAACAAGTGAAAGTTTGAGACGTTCAGCATAGTAAAAACTTGTCTGTGCAGTTTGTTTTCCTTTATCCCCTTTAACACGTTTTCTACTTTTAAAATAAAATAACTTCAAAGTAATTCAGAAGAAGAAGCAACTATGGGGCTGGCCAGATAGCTCAGTGGACTAAAGTGTCTGCTTAGGCAGGCACAGGGATCGGGGTTTGATCCCTGGTGTATAGTGTTGGCCCTGCCTTGGGGCACACTGAGACAGATTGAGATTGGTGGTGTGCACCTGTAATCCCAGTGCTTGGGAGGCTGAACACAGGCAGATTGCTCTGAGTCTGATCTGTGTAATGAGACCCTGTACACCCTGTACTGAATACAAAAAAGAGATTATTATATTGATAGTCTAGTGAAGTCTGATAATTAAGGTGCTTTATGAATTAGTATGAATTTTTCTATAAAATGTATCTCTCTCTCTCTCTCTCTCTCTATATATATATATATATATATATATATATATTTTTTTTTTTTTTTTTTATAAGCATGATTTTCTTGATGGAAAGGTAATTTCCAGTCACTGTGGTGATTCATGCCTGTAGATCCAGCTTCTTTGGAACCTGAGGCAGAAGGATCACAAGATCAAGGATAGTCTTGGCAGTTTAGTAAAACGGTGTCTCAGAATAAAATATAAGATATAGGTTGTAGCTCACCCAGAGTACTTGCCTAGAATGTGTGAAGCCCTGGATTCAGCCTTAGTATGCCCCTCCCCATGATTTTTAAATTTCATAGATTTTTGGTATAGAATGTTGCATATATGTCAGAAATGGGGATAACTTACATATAACGCTTTATTTGAATGATTGTGTGTTTCAGAGAATATGATTAGAGATTTAGTCCTTTTTGGTCCATTTCTGTTCAGCCCTTGTTGAACATCAATTTGTAAGTGTTTAAAAAACCAAACAAACCTACTTAAGGTCTTATTCTACAATTTGCTGCTACCTCAGGTGAGTGGAGGCCGTAATTCTGACATGGAGACTTTGGCAGGTGAGAATTCTACCACTGAACCTCCAGTGCAGGAGAGTGGCATGGAGACTGTGGCAAGACTGTGGCAGGAAGTGAGATTGTGGCTGGTAAATTTGGGAGATTGACATTATAGAGAGAAGAAAGAACGTACCTTATGCAGTGTGAGACTTCTTTTGGGAGATTCATAAGATTCATGTAAATTACAACAGAAGAAGGCTAGGAAAGAAAAGAAGTCCAGACTCTGGAAGTTGTTTTTAATTTTGTGTCTTTGGTATCAGTAACATTTACCCCAGTAAGGATTTATTTAAGTAAGGGGGATAGTATTTTAGGCAGGTAACTGATGACAGGAAGCAAAATAGACAACAGCTAGGAAGATGAAAGGGAAGAAGACTGTAGGAATTCCTGAGTCTGTGCAAAGAATCCATGATGGTATGAATTAACTGAAAGAAAATGTTAGAATGCTGGTTTCCTGATGCATTCCAGCACCACTGTATCAGAAGCTTAAGAGGAAGAACTTTGGGAGCTGTTACCTTTACTAAGTGCACATATACTTTTCATTTCAGTATGTTTTGTAAACAATTTTAGGTAGTTTCAGTTACTTAGGTATTGAATTCTTTGAACTTTCATGTTTTTTTTCAAAATGCCTTAAGTTACAAAAGAAATACTGTGGGTATCTTTTCTTAGAAAGCACTTCATCGAAGTTTATGATTTAAAATTTTAGAGAGTAACATACTTTGTATTTACTATTTCCTCAACTTTGTCTTCCTGTCATTTGATTTTGATTTTACTTTTCTGCCTTTTGTGCTGCCATTTCAACTTCAAAGATTTGGGCTGCATCTTCCCTTTCCCCTCAGAGGGTCTTTTCCTGTGGGAGTTTTCTTGGCACACCCAGCCCTTACAGCTTCTGAAGCCATGCCATAGAACAGGTTTATGGGTTAGATTTATATATGGGGAAGGTCCCAGTGATATTTGGAAACCCCTTAGAGAAATAGCTCCTATGCTAGAGCTTTAAGGACTTCTTTCTTGTTAGTATTTCCTAAGTGAAACTCCTTGGGGGAAGTATCTGATTTATTATTTTTTTTAATGTTTGATTTTTCTTAGGTTTCTTCTTCACAGTTAAAGGTATGAGAGGAAGTTGGAAGAGGGATATTTGTTAATTTTAAGCTAAACTAAATACAGGGTCTTACTATGTTGCCATGGTGACCTTGAACTTTTTGATTCTCTTGTCACATCCTCTGGAGTAGTTGTGATAATGGGTATGAACCACTACACCTGGACTAGTACTTCTGGATTATTTTAAGTGTAAGATTCTTAGATTTTTAAAAGTGTCATTACTTCCACTTTAAAATAAAAGACTGTCAATCTCAATATTAACGCTAAAATGACCTTTGATTTTACAATGGATTTCTTAAGATTTTATCTGATAAAAGTGATCCCCTTGGCGAATTTATAAGATAGGATTTTTTAAACTATTTAATCAGGATGAATTATACTTATGCTATTAACTCTGTGTACAAGAAGGGGAGAAGGGCAAATTTGGTGAAATGGCCTTTTAGATTGTGGGATAGAATCAAGAACATAAAATATTGGAAAGTATTACTTTGTAAGCATTTGAACATAATTTTTATTTTTTTGTTAGCTTACTTTATTTTATTTTTTGCAATACCAGGTGTTGAACTCAGGACCCTGTGCTTGCCAGGCAAGCACTTATTCTACTGAGCTATCTCTCTGGCTCCTGCTTAGTTTAGTTTTTATCCTCTAGTTTGAAATGTGGGTCATTAATTGTGAATGGTAGATCAGAATCTTAAATTTTTACATTAACGTATGTAAGAAAGTTAAAGGCAAACAGCTATACTACAGCATTTTTCACTCATTGTATTTTCTAGCTGCTCAGTTTATCTATTCACAGCGTGACAAGCCTTCAGTTGATGAGCCTGTAGAGGAGAGTTACTGTGATGATCTGAAAGACTCTTCTAATTCTTTTTCAAACCAACAGCTAAGTGGACTTGAACAAGGTATCGTAAAAAACCATGTATGTGTATTATTTATTAGAAAATAATGATCAAATGTAATGGCTTATGAGTTTTATTATGATTGTTCATAATGGTGACTGGGATACAAGCATTTTACATCTTCAAAAAAAAATTTACACTTGGTTAAATGTATTATGGAGAAGTGTATTTAGCCCTGTGATTACAAAATTGGTTGTGTGGATACTGTTTAGTATCTGAAATTTTGGATTGAGCTATTCTATTTCATCTCTTCCATGGGAAAAAAGACTCCAGTGATTTGTTACAAGAACTTTCTAGGAATTTTTTCTTACAGGCACTATGTAGCACTCATGATTAGATTACAGAAATATCATTATTTGCAAAGATGTTAAGTACCAAGGCTTCACAAAAACAGTGCAAGACCAGAATGAGAAGTGTCTTGATTGTTCACTTATGTGCAGATTAACTTTCTTTTTTTTTTTTTCCATTTATTTTTATTTTATTAAAATACAAATGTCAGTCAGACAGTTTCAAGACACCTTAACCATACAGAGTCGATGAGTTAATACATTGCAGATTAACTTTCAAGGTAAAACTTGTAAATGATAATGACACTGATTGTTTGGTTATTTTCAACTTTTATTTTGGCTTTCTTTTGTCAGAAAGTTCCAAACATAATATTACTCCAAGTGTCATTCAAGCTGTGAATTGATAACGGAGCTGTGAAAGGGCCCGAAATAGTGGTAACATCACCTGTTGAGTGGCATCAAGCTGATTTCCTGTTTCTCTGAATTGTGACTTTTTCTGTAAATACTTTCAAATAGAAAGTTTATAGTTAATTTAAAAGCACAAGAAATATAGAGGGCTGGGGAGATGGCTCGGTAGTCTGAGCACCTGCCTGGCAAGTGCTAAGACCTGGGTTAGATCCTCAGTTTTGTCTGCCTGCCAGCCCTGGAGCCCCAGGCGCACCATGCGGGCCCAAAATGGTATGGTGGCGCGTACCTATAATCCCAGCACTGGGGAAGCCGAGACCGGAACATCACTGTGAGTCTGAGCTTTGTGGTGAGACCCTGTACTAATTAAGTAAATAAAAAATTAAAAAAAAAGAAATATAGAAATCTGTGAGCTGATTTTTGATTGTGTCAGTAAATTTATACCAGTTTTTTTTTTTTTTTTTTTTTTTTTTTTTCCTTTGTGCAGGGTCTCACTATGCAGCTTGGACTAAGTGATCCTCCTGTTTGTAGCCTTCTTAGTGCTGGGAGTATAGCACTGTTCTATATTATAGCACCGGGTGGCATGCAGACTAAAGCAAGCACTTAATCCACTGAACTGTCTTGCTGGCCCTTATACCAGTTGTTAAATCAAGAAAAAACAGTAATATTGATTTGGAGTTAATATTATTAATTACATTTTATAATACTGTCATAGAAAATTAACATTAACATGGATGACACAGACAAAGGAACTACAGAATAATGTACAGGACTACAAGATAAACCCTGAGAGGACTTCACTGACTACATAGGAAGTATAAAGTTCATGTGTTGGTATATAAGTCTTGATCTATCTAGGTCTTAACCATCCAGCAGAAAAGTATAAAAATGAAGTATACATCATGGGGCCATAATATTAAGCTGAGCTGTAAATGGCTGTGGTCGACAATTTCTTTGAATAACTCACTATTGTTGTGGAATGCTGGACTGTGTTGGATTGTGGTGTTGAGTTCAAGCACCTAAGTTAGTTGAATGTCAATGGAGTGCCCACCTTTGACAGGTGTAGACGAAGGGGTATAGAAAGAAAAAATGATGTGTGTGCATAGACAGTACAGTTGGGATAGATAACACTGTGCTTCTACATAAATCTATGAGAGGCAAGATCTGCACTAATGGTGGTTGGACAGGATATTATGTCGGCTTCTAGTACTATGGTCATCCACTAGGAAAATAATTATTGAATTTTTGATATAATTCAGGTATAAAAAATAAGATAAATAAGCAGCTACACTCTTAATTCACTGATAAGAGATATCTGCTAAAATAATGTCTGTAAATATAATATCATGTATGCACCTTGTACAATACCAAAACATTATAAAAACAGTTTGCAATGTATTAATTTATCGAATCTGTATTGTTAAGGTGTCTTGAAACTGTCTGATTGACATCTGTAGTTCAATAAAATAAAAAAAATAATAAATTTATATAAATAAAAAAAAAATAAAAAAAAAGAAAATTAACATTAAACAGTTTAGACAATTTGAGTTCTAATTTATTTTCATTGTTTTGTTTTGTGGTGCTGGAGGTTGAGTCCCTAGCTTATGCAGGCTTTAGGGATGCAAGTGCTGTACCACTGACTGCTCCTAGCTCCTGAATTTTTTATTTTAAAAATAAATGTTCATCTGCCTCTGAACCCTATTTTTATGTAGTCATTAAGAATGATTTTAATTGGTTAGGGAAGACTGAAGTTGCCATTAAAGAAAAAGGAATTTTTGAAATGTAAGAAACAGACTTGGTAATCACCTGTGTTCAATAATAAATTAGAAATAGTAAAAAAAAAAAAAAAAAAAATGCCTGCCAAATAGCTCAGCAGATTAAAGCACCTGCTTAGGCGATACAGGGGCAGGGAGTTCGTCCCTCAGCCTGCCAGCCTGGCCTTGCCCCTGAGACAAGCTGAGAGGGCGATTGAGACTAGGCATGGTGGTGCCTGTAAACCCAGCACTTGGGAGGCTGAAAACAGGAGGATCGCTATGCGTCTGGTCTATGTAGTGAGACCCTGTAGACCCTATCCTAAAAATACAAAAAACAATAATACCCCCAAAAACAAAGAACAAGAAATAGTCCACATTGATATCCTTTCTGTGCAGGGGAAAAGCAGTCAGTGCATGTACTCATCATCCTTGTCTGAGAGTATATACTAGGGCAGTGCTGATGGACTGTGGCACATGTTTTAACTGTTTTTCTTTTCAGATAAAAGGTATTTTTCTAACTAAAACGTTCATTACTGAGGTTTTATTTCAGTGCTAGCAATTTGTGTAAATAAGTAGATTTGGGTTGCACCTTGGACACTTGGTCTTTAAATGTTTTACCATCACTGTAGTAGGGCATACCATTTGTACTTCTTTTAAGCATTAGTATTCAGAAGTCATATATCCATAATCATTGACTGAAAATAGTTCTCAAGATGTACAGTTTATATTTTTTCCCCAAACATTAGTATTATTCAAGAACATTTATTATAGTGACTTATTCTTATGTAACTTTTGCTCAAGAATAAGAATTAGTCTAGTTGTGATCATTGTTGTTTGTTCTAGCTCGGCTTTATTCCTGTCTTGATCACATGAGAGAGGTGCTGGGAGATGCTGTGGCTGATGACATATTGGTTGAAGCAGTGCTGAAGAGCAAATTTGATGTGCAGAAGGCTTTGTCATTTGTTCTGGAACAGGATAATGTGCCGAATTTGAAGGACAAGAGTGGGAGAGTAATATCTACAAAAAAGATACCCAAAGGTATGCCTTTATTTGTTTTCTCAGTTTTTTTCTTAGTTAATGCTGAAAGGGATGTTTTAATTGCTTAAGTGTTTCAAAAATTTTAATTTGCTTTTTTTTATTTTTGGCAGAACTGGGGATTGAACTCAGGCCCTTGCGCTTGCCAGGGATGCACTTATTCCACTGAGCCATCTCCCCAGCCCCTTAATTTGCTTGAGATGTTAAAATCTTGCATGTTACAGTTAACATGATTATTACTAATTGATTTTTCTGGTTTGTGAATTTTTAAACTGAGTACTTCTCTGTCACAAACTGTTCTTCAGTTATTTCACTACTCATTTGAATAACTTGACAGGAACTAGGGGAAATAAAATTGTATAAAACAAGACTTACCCCTATGCTGTTAGTGTGTTAGAAAACTTTTTAATTTTTTAAACTTTAATGCAGTAGGAGATAGAAATTAATACTTAGCTATTAAACTTATATGTCTATATCATGCATATAGTTGATTTTACTTAAATGCCATTAAATACTATAAGTACTATAATTGTTCTATTCATGCAATCTATAGACTTTTAAGTTTGTAGGATTTGAGGTTCTAGTTTGAATTTAGTGAGTAGAAAGGAACAGTTGTATTAGTTAGTATAATATCTGTTGGTAAGAACATGATAATGTGCTAACTGGGTTGATAATTCTTATATTTCTTATAACCTGTGCTCTAGAATATTGCTATGACATAGTTGCTTACAACCTGTTGCCAGGAAATAAAAGTATTTGTTTTTGGGGAAGGAACACAAATCTCTGTGTACTTCTAATTGGCCATTATGGGAATGAGCCAGTAATATGTCATCTGAATTAATAATATATCTCAGCTCACAGTAGAAATTAAAAGTTGTTATGTGGCCATTGAATCCAGGGCCTCAGGAGTGCTATGTACACTGTCTACCACTGAGTTACATTTCTAGCCTTTTAAAAATTTTATTTTTGAGACAGGGTCTTGGTAAGTTTTCCATGTTGGCTTTGAACTCATGATCTTCCTGTTTTATTCTTCTGAGTATATGGGAATGACAAGCATCTACCACTGTGGTTGGTTCATGCTTGTTTTTAATATGTTGAAATATGGAGAAATACGAACCTAGTTTTTCATTTTTAAAATTTGAAACAGTTGTGACTCATTATGGTAAAACCTCATGTACATTTGTGAGTAGTAGAATACTGACTTGCTTCTATTCCACATTTATAATATAAACAAAGTAGGAAGTTATGCTAGATTGTTAAGGAAAGGTAGTATTCCTTTATTATGATTTTTTAAGAATGTTCATTTAATATTAGACAATGACCAAGTATTGGTTTATTTATGTCATAATTAAAAGAAATCATTTAGTAATTAAATGCCTTATTTCATATTTCCTTTTGGTTGCTGTGACTGTCTTCTGCATGTGTCAACCTACTCTTTTGAAAATTAATGGCTCTTGTAAGGTAAGGAGTCTTATTTTCTTCCCCTGAAGATTTAGCTGCTAAAATTCAAAGTTCTTATCCTCAATCAGAAAATCATTTGGATTGCACTAGCAAATCCTTTGACTTTTCTAGCTCAGTAGCAAAAGATGGATCTTACAGTTCTTCACTTGTACCAAGTCAATATTTACTTCATAGGAAAAAGAATCTTGACAGACCTAAAAGTGAAAAGGAATTAGAATTATGTAAGTTACCACAAGAGCTTTCACTAGCTGACCTAACTCATGTAATGCCAGCAGATTCTTGTAAACATCAACCACCAGCAAGACTGTCATCCATAGATAGTTTGGAAAGTGTGCTTTCAAAGAATGTAGATGCTGATTTGTTAAGACCTCCTGCATCTGAATGTGTTTCCAAAGATAATTTTGCTTTTAAAGGAATACCCGATTTAAAGTCCTTAATGATAGGTTGTACAACAGACAATAATGTATTTATTCAAAATAGTTCACCACCTGATTTCCATAACATTCCAACACAAAACAGGTTAGGAAGTTTGAATAATCCTTTGTACTCACCTAGTTCATTGGAAAAAAATATAACTCTTGGTAATTTAAACCCTAGTAAAAAGACTGAAGTTGGAAACGTTTCTTTAGTTGAACAGAGTGCTAGGAACTACATTTTAAGAAATGACAGTTCGCAGTTTTCACACTCTGAAACTCCATTCCTGGTTGAACGGCTTCAGGAACGCAAAGAAAATGATCCAAACCAGAGCTTTAGCTTATCTGATCTTTGTAATCAGTCTTCTGCCAGTTTCACAGATCTAAGTTTGGGATCCTTTCCCCTGTCACAGTTAGCAAATCGTTGTCAGTCTTCTACTGGAATATCAGAATTAACAGGATCTTTATCATCTTTGGCATTTCATAAAGCTTCTCCCACAAGAGACCTTGAGAATTTGTCCCTTTCTGATTTGATTGCAGAAACTATTGATGTAGACAGTGCTCAGATTAAGAAAGATCCCTTTGAGGCCAAGTTATCTGAAACGAAGTCTTCTGGAATAGATTCAAATATTGATCTCAGTATCCTGATAAAAACTCCAGATTTTGTTACAAAGCCTAGAGTTGACCAATTGATTGCTCCAGCATCAGGAACTAAACTTCTAAGTTCAAAGTTAGTGAAAAATATCAATTCTTTTAAGAATAACAAGAAAAACAATAAAAGCTGTCTGACCAGGACGCCACCTTTTTCTGTCTCTTGGACCAAAGCCCTTGCTGCTAGACCTTCTGCTTTTGCTTCAACTCTGTGTCTTCGTTACCCACTAAAAAGCTGCAAGCGGCATACCCTTGACCTCTATAAGACTTTTCTTTATAATAGACAAGTTCAAGATGTAAAGGACAAAGAAATAAGCCCCCTTGTAGCAATCATACCATTTGACTTCAAATCAGCCTCTCCTGATGACATTGTAAAAGCTAATCAAAAGAAAGCATTTACTAGAGAATAGTAACAAAAGAAAACCTGGTAATCGTTGTAGAGCCTTTTATTTTAACTTAAAAGTCTTTGTAGGATCATTTTATATTATGGGATTCAAATTGAGGTTTTTATTAAAATTGTCTTAAGTCAGTTGAAAACAACTTAAGTCGATAATGAATTTTTGCACTGAAAATTTTTAACTCTGTCTTCTTTTAGTGATAACTGGCTTTATTTGTGTTGTAGCCCACAATGAGTGTATGTTTACAAAGTGCATATGGCAACTTGGTATTATGAAAATGAACCTCAAATATTTTTGTTTGGCATTCAGCTTAGTAAGTTTTTATGAGATATTTTCTCCTACAAAATATTTTTGTGCTTTTTTTCCCTTAAAAATATCACCACCTAGGATTGTTAATTATAAAGATTATTCTTATAATATGTGGCATAGCAATGCTGAGACATAATTATATTTTAAAATGTTCTTGGTATACTTTCAATGTTACTGTTTTTCTGTAGATGAATACTAAATCTTTTCTATTAGAAAAATCTTAGAATTCATAGTATTTGAAAGTATGGTTATGGTTGAAATACATTTTTGATGGTAATAAAATGAAAAATCAAAATTTTAAGGGACCATATAAATACAAAGTTGGATTAATACATAAACTATTTTTATACATTTTCAAAGTCATTTTCCATAAAAACAAATATACTTCAAAAATAAATACAGAATGTGTTTTCAAATATGGTTGCATATTCTTTGGATAGATAGTTTTATCAGATCTCTTAACTTTACAATAAATAACAAATACAGTTTGCCTTTTTGCTGCTAATGGCTGTGTGCTCTACAATGACCAAGTTTTATCTATTGGCTCTTTTGGTCCAAAGAATAAGTATATATTTCATCCCTTGCTGCAGTGATTCTGAGTCAGAATCATTGGGGGAATATCTTCAAAGCACTGCAGCTGGCTTTGCTCCTGACTGCTGACTCAGTCTCTTATGGTTGGTATGTTTTCAAGATACTCCTTGGGTGATTCTGACAAAAAATCAGTAGGATGAAATTTAAGACTAAAAATACCCAACCAACTTTATTTCTAGATATGAGATAAGCACTGGTTAGGAATAAAGATCTTTGTCATTAAAATAATGCAGATTTTGTTAGATTTTTTTTTTGAAACAGTACAGTAATAGCTAAAGTGTTCTTAATGAAAGTAAAATAACTGGACTTTTGCAGTAAAAAAAAAAAAACTGCAATATATATTTAATATGTTTTGCATTTTATTTTTTGTTCTGTTATCTCAGGATGACATTCCAGTATTTATCTCTGTATGATTTCCTTTATTTTTCTATGAGGATTCAATCCAGGATCTCTCACATGTGAGGCCAAGTGCTGTACTACTGAGCTGTATCCAATACTCTTTCTTTTTTTTCCATCGGTAGTACTCTGTTGCCCAGGCTGGACTTGAACTTGGTATGGTTAACCTACCTCAGCCTCTGGAATAGCTCTTACCGTGTTTTTGTATTGTGACAGGAATAGTTAAGATGTAGTTATGAGGCATACATCTTCAGTGTTTATGACCAAATGCTCCTTGATTTCTTGTGATGTCTTTTTCTATTTTTATTTTTTTGGTTCTGGGATTTGAACCCAGGGCTTTACACAAGTTAGATGATCTTCTCTACCACTAAGCTGCATTTTCTACTACTCATTTTTTAAAAAACGTATTTCAATACACATTATAGATGTGTAGGTGATTATAACAATTGCAAGCTGTATTATATGATTGATTTTAAAATTTGAATTATCCCCAACTGCTTTGTTTTTCTAGTCTTGACACTTTTATCAATTTAGTAAATTTGATTCATTAACCAGAATTATGTATAGGCAGTCTCCAGTTTAGAAGTGAAATATATTCTAAGAGTTTGTAATTGATGAAAATTTCCAGTAAAGTTTCTTTTTTCCTGATAAAGTCTTATAGAAGTGGTCCACTTTACACATGAATCCACAAATATCCCACATAAAGTTGAATAGTGGTACTATTACTTTACCTTCTTTTATAACTAATTTTCAAGTGGATAATACATTACTTTTAAAGCCATCAGGCAGACTTGGAGAATGATCTGGGTCTCATTTTCTTGGCTGATTATGATTGTATTACTTCTCATGAGATTCTTTCTGTGGAGGAAAAATTCTGTATTGCAGGGTGATTAGAGAAGGCAACAATATTTAAATAATTAGTCTTTGCTTTCCTTTTCTTGGCTGGCTACTGGCCTTCAAGCATGCACTTGATGAAAATTTGTCTTGTTGGCTAAAAGAATGTCAGTTTTTGAGATTAATAGGCTGGAACCAAGAAGTCCTTTTCTCCTTCCACACTTGTCCCTTGTCCCTTGGAAAAAAGATAGGCACCTCTGTTCAGTGATTGCACTCCATATGTATTCTATACCACCTGCTGTTGATTGCCTGGCTCCTGTCTTGGTACCTCAGGTATGCTAAGTGTTTTGGCTTACTTTTTTTTTTTTAATGTGTGTTTGGTACAGAGTCTTACTATGCAGCTTGGACTTGTAGTGATCCTCCTGTTTTTAGCCTTCCAGCACTGGGATTACAGGCGTGTGCCACCATGCCTGGTCTTGGTGGCAGGGCACAGTGTACAGTGCCGGGAATCCAACCCCAAACTAAGCACCCTGCACTTGCCTAAGCAGGTGCTTAGTTTTCTGAGCTATCTCACCAGCCCTGGTTTACTTTTCTATTTTGTCTCAATTTTGAAATGTAAAGCTGCTTTATCTACATTATGATACATAGCTATTACAGAAATAGAAATATTATAATTACATTTTTTTTTTTCTTTTGTGGTACCAGGAATTGAACTTGGGACCCTGTGCTTGCCAGGCAGGCGCTTATTCTACTGAGCTATCTCCCTGGCCCTATAATTACATTCTTAATGATATGAAAAGGTTATTAAAATTATCTTTTTTGCCCTTATCCATGGATGTTTTGTTTTTTTTTAGTCTTCAGTTGATTGGATGTAGTTTTTCTTAAAATCAGTTGTCATGAACCAGGGTTACAGTTCTGTACAGAATACTCTCATCCGCCCTACCCTCAGTAACTGGCATTTTGACTTACTTCCTTACTTTAGCTGTAAATTTCTTCCACCTTTTTTTTTTTTTTTTTTTTTTTGCTGTACCACGGATCAAATGCCAGACCTTGTGCTTGCCAGGCAGGCACTCAAGCCACTATCTCTCTGGCCTGAATTTTCCCTTTTTGAACTTTGTTTTTTTAGCATAGAAATTTAGTAATCAGTGGGAGGCCATACAGCGTCACAATGAAGATAAAACTAGCAAGGTGCTTTTTCTTTTGCAAGTGAAAAGAAGCTCTTAAGATAAACGTATACTTGAGAGAAAAATGGATTCTTATATGATTATTTACCTTCTAAGTTGACTTTGACTCTATATTGTACCCTTGTATACTGGAAAAACTGTATCAGCAAGCTTTCAGTTTTATGTTCATATAAAGTATGAAGTATAAAGTATAAATTTGATTATAAAATTGGTTCTATAGTAGCTTATTTGTATTATTTATACAAACAATGGTATATGAAGGAAGATGATGTTTACTAGGTGGCAGGATGGCTCATTTCCATAGTAGTTTTTTCCTGTGTACTTAACATTGTATATGACTAAGTTTATACAGCTGTGTAATCTTAATTTTTGGGGTGTAAAAGACTTGTATATGTACATTTTTGTAAAAAGTACTGGCTCAGTAAAAGCAATTATAATCCTAAGATTTTCTTAAGTGTAAAAACAAAACAATTTATATATTCAAATTCTCTCTAAACATGATATTTCAGAATGGTCTTTTGATAATTTATGCTGAAGATACTGCCTTGTTTCTATAAACAAATTAAAAACTATCTGATTGTAAAGAATTCTTTCCAAGATAGTTGTTGCTTTGCACAAGTTATTTACATTTTGTGGGACTCCCATAGAAACACTATGCATTATTGTATAAGCACCATTGAGTATGGATAATGTAATTGCAGAGATGATGGTAGAAGGTAAAAGAATTAGTAGAGGACACTGGTTTATATTGTATGACTTAAAGGAGAGTACTTTATATGCAGAAGATACCCAAGATGGACAAAGTTACTATTCTTACCTTCAAAGAGGAAGGTGGGTATGGTCAGATAAACATATAAAACATGTCCTGGCATATATAACACTACATTTCAAAGCTGGCATCTGTGTTCTCAATTAAATTACCTCTTCCTTCTGTCTTTATCAATAGTCTCATTATCTTTCAGTTTCCCAAATCAGAAACCTGGCATTGTTAGTCCTTTGTCCCTTACCTACTACTTGTAATTGATTGCTGTTCCTGTTATTTCTACCTTATAAATATGTAAAGGTTTGCATGCACGAACACATTTGCATTCACGTAGAACTGATTCTTGTCTGTTGGGATTGTTATGCAGTCGTTGCAAACACTGAAACATTGCTGTTACAGGAAATACAGAATTAGGTTCCTGTGAGTATATCATGTTTCCATCAAGCAATCATTGTATAATCTTGTTTTATATGTATGTGTATTTATGTAAAGATACACTACTTAAATTTAAACTCATGGGTAGTGGCACATAAATACCTTAGTCAGTACAGATTTTTGTTTCTAAGGTACATTACCACCATGTTGTACCTACGAGCACCAGACAATGCTTGAGTATAGTATGTACTTGCAAACCATTTTAAGCAACAAAATTACTAGCAAAAATAGCAAAATTACTAACAAAACCCATAAAAATAGGAAAACGTGACACTAAATAAATCATGAAAGCATGCTTGTTTATAGTGTGAGAGCTAAACCAAGCAGGTAGAGTTGCCTTATTTGACCCCACCTGGGAACTTGCATTTTGGTGAGTCGTAATGCTTGCTCTGTAGGTCTGCAAGTAACTGCCAAAGTACTGTGTGGTGATTTTTAGGATTACTGACACGGAGTGGGTGGATTCATAGTTTTGTAGTGAGGATCTGCTGAATCTACCAGATTGTTTGGTCCACCATTCTCCATTTTTACTGCCTTTTTTTTTTCCTCAAAGGCCTTTAACTTTTGTTAAAATTATAGAGACACCTAGTTGGTTTCTTGATTTTCGTCTTTAGTTTCCACCTGAAATTCTTTATGGACTACAGCCAGAGTCATTTTTCTAAAATGTAGGACTTATTTTGTGTTTCCTTTACTTGCATTCTCTCTCTACTGACGCATACCCACACAAACCTACCTGAGCTTTCTCTACAGTATACTCCCCCCCCCCCCCCGATTGATTTTCAGGTTGCAGTTCCATTACCACTGCCTTTCATTCTTGGGAATGCTACTTACATACATCCTCCCTACTGATCTTATGACCAGCCTGTGTGAAATCGGTTACCTTCCCTTGCTCTTTCTCTTGTAGTCCTGCTTTATTGTTCTTCACAGCACTCGTATCATCTGACATACTGTGTACTCACCTACATATTTATCCTAAGGAAATTGGACTTTGTAATAATTTTTATATGCATGGAAAAGACTTTCTCGTTCCTGGTTTATCATTCTTGGATCAGTTTTGAGAAGATAAATTTTGTTTTTGTATATTCAAACTTACCCAATTTTTTTTCTTTTATTTTGTGGTGGAACCGGGAATTGAACTCAGACCCTTGTGCTTGCCAGGGAAGCAGTTATTCTATTGAGCCATCTCTCTGGCCCCTGAAGTTTTTTTCTTGATAGGTTTTTGTTTGAAAGGTCTCCCAAACTACAAGATAATTAAAACATAAAATAGTTATTTCTTTTAGTACCTTTGATGGATTCATTTTTCTACAGTTGTATTTTTGATTATGCTGTTAATAAGGCCTGATATAGAAATCTGATTTCTTTCCTTTTTTTCAACCTTAATGGAAAGGTGGGTTTATGACCATAATATTTTTTTTTTGTGGAACCGGGTGACTGTAATTTTGTTGAACTATATATCTTTTATTGTGGAAGTGCCATTTATGACATATATGGAATTTTTCTCTATTAGGACTCTATTGATGCTTTCAAATATTACTTTAGCTTTTTGTTTTTGTTAGGTTTTAATAATTGTAGAACATTTTTTCTCTTTATTTCCTCCCTAGTTGTCTCAAATAGCATTTTCCCATTCATGCATTAGAAAAAAAGTATCAGGCTCACTGGAAAAAAAAAAAAACCTAGCTATGAATCTTGTTACGGATATTTAATGATATTAAGATATTTTTCAGAAAATACTGTTTATGGTTCACAAAAGATTTAAATACCATTAAATGTTACATTGTCATATTAGTAGATGTTTCTACTATTGATCTAGTTTTATAATGTTGGACATTCTCTGATTTGTCATGGTGGATTCTCGTGATTTTATTTACTATCATTTTAAGATAATTTCATCTCATCATGAAATTGGCAGTTTTGTATTTATATACTTGCACATTGCTTTTTTGTCGGGGTTTGGCTTGTTTTGTCATGCTTTAATAGTATATACATTTAGAAGGTTTTTATCCTCAAATAATTTAAATGCATTGAAATTTTTATTTTTATTTTTTTTTGTTTTTTTGTTTTTTTCAGAATTGGGGGTTGAACTCAGGCCCTCGTGCTTGCCAGGGAAGCGCTTATTCCACTGAGCCATCTCCCTGGCCCTTTGAAATTATTTTTTCATTATAGAATTTACCTTTCTGATTAGGGTCATTTTTGAAAGTTTTGATTGTCTTAGGAAACCATCTATTTCATCCAAACCGTTTAGGATGACAAATGTATTTGTTGAACATTCTACCAGACATTGTCTTGTTCTCTTAGATTCTTCATAATGACTAATTTTCCTGTCTGAATTTAATAGTTTCCCCCAGTCCTTTAGGTCCAGTTTTTTTCCTGCTATGGCCTTGTAATTTGTATTTTTTTAAGGCTGAAATTGGCTCTTTGATCAATAATTAGTTCTAATTTTAATTCATTGCATTGTTTTTGTCTTTGACAATCTTGTTACCTTTTTATATTTAAAGTAGAGTAAATTCATTTTTCTTATAGAAACTGTAAAATTTTATGTAAAAATACAGAAAATATAGAAATACTGGTGTAACTTGTTTTGTTTTAACAAAAATCAACATTTTGTCACATACACCTGAGATCTCCCTGTATTTTTAGGAACTGAATTGGTAGATCAGAATTGTGCTCCATCTTACTCTTGTTTCTTCCTTGAAGTTAATGTGCTTTATTCCATTCCTCTTGCCTATATCTCTCTCATCATTGTTTACCTATGCAGACCGCATTTGCTGCTTTGTGTTTCTCTAGAGCATTATATTCTGGATAATTCACAATTTTTATTTATTTTTAAACCAAGATTCTGAGAGTTTAAAAATTTCCTGGTTATTTTTATTTTGATTACTGCCTTCATTATGTTGTTCCTGTGGTCTTCTTTCTTAAATTTAGTGAGACCTTTTATGTGTGTGTGTCCCGGTCAGTACAGTTTTATAATAGTTTGAATAGGCTCTTGTCAGCAGTTCTCTTCTGCTTGCAGAATACAGAATTAATTTTTTTTTTTTTTTTTTTTTTTTTTTTTGGCGGAACTGGGATTGAACTCAGGCCCTTATAACACTTGCCAGGGAAGTGTTTATTCCACTGAGCCATCTCCCCAGCCTCTTAATATGTTTGTATTAGTTACTTTTTAAGTTGATAAAGAATTCAGTGTTCTTGTTTTTTGATTGGTTGTAATTTGATAGAGTTAAGTTAAAGTAAGACACTTTTATTTTTATTCCATCTTGCTTCAAATTTTGCCATATCATTTTGATCATATATGTAAAAATACATGATTTTTATATGGACTTGGGTTTTTTATTAATATAAGGTTTCTTTTTTGTAGTTTTATGTGTTTTTGGCTTTAAATTTAGTTTCTTTAATAATATGATTGCTTCTTTTTCTGTTTTCTTTGACCTCACTTGAAACAGTAATTTTGTGCTTCTTATACTTGACTTTATTAGACATTTTAATAGGTCTTTTTTCCTGTATTTAGGACAGGGTCTACAGGATCTGTAGGGTCACTATGTAGTAATTCTCCTGTTTTTAGCCTCCCAAGTGTTAGGATTACAGGTGCACACCACCATGCCCCGCCTCAATTTCAGTCTCAGTTTTCCCCCGGATGGGGCTTGCATGGCAGGCCAGAAATAGAACCCTGGCTGCTGTGCTCAGCCTAAGCAGGTGCTTTAATCCTCTGCGTTATCAGCCTGGCCTTACCTTTATGTTTTTTTTTGGAA
Source organism: Ctenomys sociabilis (assembly GCA_004027165.1). Classification (NCBI taxonomy): domain Eukaryota; kingdom Metazoa; phylum Chordata; class Mammalia; order Rodentia; family Ctenomyidae; genus Ctenomys; species Ctenomys sociabilis. Next base: position 103,880 of record PVKA01001677.1, read on the forward strand.
GAACCAGGGATTGAACTCAGGCTCTTATGCTTGCCATGTCTCTGGCCCCCACCCTTATGGGTTTGATAGACTAGATATGCTGTCGTTTAAAAAGTTTTGGGGGAGATGGCTCTGTGGAATAAACTCTTCCCTGGCAAGTGTAAGGGCCTGAGTTCAATCCCCAGTTCTGCAAAAAAAAAAAAAAGTTTTTATTTTTTTCTGTATTGATGTATTTTGATATGTGATCTGTGTTGATCATTTTATGTTTGGTAACTTGGAAAATTCTAGTTAACTTACTTTAGTTTTTAAAATATTATTGGGAGCTGGGGAGATAGCTCAGTTCTAGAATAAGCACTTGCCTGGCAAGTGCAAGGGCCTGAGTTCAATCCTTGGTTCTGTCAAAACAAGCAAACAAACAACGAACCAAAAAAATATCTCAGCTTTAGCAAAAATATGTTGATATCTCTCACTGTATAATTGAAATTTACATATATGCTTCACCTCCTACTTCTTATATTTTTTACTATTTTAAATTCGTAGGTCATTTTTACCTTTAGATGTTGGTAATATACTTCAGCTTCAATTAACTGAATTATAATCGTGTGCTTTGTGAGATAAAAGTCTCACTGTGTAGTTCAGGTTGGCCTTGAGTTTGCTATGTAGCCCAGGTATCCCCAGACTCACAGTGATCCTTCTACCTGAGTGCTGGTGTTACAGGCGTGCACTACTATATCTAGCTCTAATTGATATATATATATATATAAATTTAAAAAAAAATTTTATGTCTTTGGTGAAGGGTTTCACCATGCAGCTTGGACTCCTTGTGATCCTATTATTTACACCTTCCCCAGCACTGGAGTCACAGGAGTGAGTCACCATGCCCAGACTCCTTGGCTCAGTGTGCCCCCGGGAGTGGGCTGGCATGTCATGCTGGATCAGTGATTGAACCTTGGTCCCTGCCTTCCCAAAGCAGGCCCGTAGTCCACTGAGCTATCTCGCTGGCCTTAAAGTCATTCTTTCTCGTATGTACTTTCTCTTACTTTGTTTTCTGAGATTTATAGTCATCTTTATTTTTAGTATGTAACATATTTTGTTCTATTTTGAAACTTAGTTTCCTTAGTTTTTAAACCATACTTATTATTATCTATCACAATTAGGTTTTTATATTTTTTATTTGGTTCAGTCTTCTCACTTCCCTCAAATTATGGTTGTCCAAAATATTTAAAGTGATTTTGGCCTGTTATTTATAGGATAGATTAACGGCTAATACATTAGAGCTCTTTAGCTATTGCTGTCCTGCTTTCTGTGAATGCATTCCCAGGTAGCCTGATTCTGCTATCTCTAAGGTGGCTTTTGTTTCCATAGTAGTTTTCGAATGGAAAACTACTTCATTATCCTGACCTCTGTCGGCTTTCTTTTTGACTCTTTCTCCTGTTACTGTCTTTGCTTTTATTCTGTTTTTCTTTTAAGCTCTTCTCTCCGGGATAGTTTCTTTGCTGTATGTGACATAATAGATCTTAGACTATTGCCTTTCTCATTCATATATATGTATTCATCTGCTCTTAAATTATTTTTGTGCTATGCGTTATTCTTAGAATATCTTCCATAGTTTTATGTCCTATCCTGTTTAAATGTTTCTCATATTTGAATAAAAAAGAGTTTCTGACTGCATTGTTGGAGGAATAATGTAGGAAGGAGTGTGGTGATTGAGCAGAGCTGTCTTGAAATCTTGAGGTTGCTGCATACTCTGCCCACAGGGTCATGTTTCAGCACTGTTTCTCAACATTGTTTCTTTTTCTCTTTGGGTAAAACAGCTTCTGAGAAGCTAACAGAAAAATTCTCCTTTGAAGAGAATAATTTCCTTGTCTCATGGGTGTTGTGGATAGGTGCTGAGATTCTTCCTCAGCCTTCTCACGTATCCTGAGCTCCTAGATGTTGGTGTTAATGCTTGTCTTTTGTTGGGTCCTTCACAAAGTGCCTTGAACTCTTAGAGTGTTACCCTCTGCAGTTAAATGAACCCCTTTGCCTGCCCAGTTTGGTCCAAATTTCTGTTTAGTAAATGCTCTTCACAATTTGTGCTTTGGTATTATAACTTCGCAGCTTTTATGTTGGGAGAAGAGTAGGATAGAAATATGTTTGTTTTGGGTTTTTAACTTGATTTTTTTCCCCCAAGGCATGTCTCAACTGTGAAACCAGAGCCCTGTGAGGTGGTGAGCCTTGTTCCAAAGATTTAAGAATTTAGACGAGTGCTTCCACTAACCATATCAACTTGATGCTGCAAAACAGTATAAAAGAACACTTACTTTTCATTAAGACAATTTTTTTTTTTTTTTTTTTTTGTAGTGGAGATTGAACTCAGGACCTTTGCATTGAAGTTCCTAAATCTTCACCCTATTATTATTATTGATTTTAAATTTTGAGATAGGGTCTTGCTAAATTGTTCACTCTCGAGTTTTAATTTGTGATCCTGCCTCAGCCTCCCAGTGCTGCTGGGATTAAATTTTTGAATAAGAATATAACTATAGTTTCTAGGGCTGGCCAAATAGCTGCTGCAAACAGGTGTAGGAGCTTGGGGTTTGATCCCCCAGCCTGCCATGCTGTGCCAGCCCCTCTCCCGGGGTGTGAGAGGACAATTGAGACTGTAATCCCAGCTCTTGGGAGGCTGTAAACAAGCCTGCGAGTCCGATTTAGTAGTCAGACCCAGAACACCCTGTAGACGCTTCCCTAAAATAAAATAAGAAAAAAACCGTGTAATTTTTTTTTTTTTTTGGCAGAACCGGGGTTTTGAATTCAGGCCCTTGTACTTGCCAGACAAGCACTTATTCTACCACGCCATCTCCCCGGCCCCTGTAATATTTAAAATAATGTTGGTGTGTCTTTTTATTTTTTTATGTATTTATTACAGGGTCTCAATAGTAGATTGGACTTGTGATCCTCCTTTTTTCAGCCTCCCAAGAGCTGGGATTACAGGGGCTCACCACCATGCCACTGTCTTAGTGCTTCTGGAGGCAGGGCTGGCAGGGTATGCTGCTAGGATCGAACCCTGGTCCCTGTGTCTGCCTAAGCAGGCACTTTAATTTGCTGAGCTATCTGGCCAGCTCAGGGCATAATTTAGGTAACATTTTACTTCATTTGTTAATGTATTTGAAGTCCCCAGAAGCAATCACTTGTGAATGCATTTTCATGGTTTTATATCATGCATGTGTATGAATGAGTTGGTAAAACAGCATACATATTTGAGGAATAAAATTCTGAAATCATCTTTTAGTTTTTTTATGTTATTTTCCTTTACCATTTTAAATTTACCAAGCAAGGAGAAAATTATAAAATGGAATGGCATACTAAATTAAAATGCATATAACATAGTTTTAAAGAAAACTCTTGGCAGGCAAATGTTAAGTATGATTAAAATTTTTTTAGCTATCCTAATTAGAAGATAGTTTTGACAGAGTAGATATCGTATTTTGTGAAGTAAGGTTTCATTCTTATGATTGCTAATCCAGATTTTTCTAACACTAGATTTATTTTACAAAAAAATAGCACTGTTTCAAAAAATAAACATCTAGGAGAAACAGTTCTACAAAAAGTCATGTAATTTAACATTTTTGCAATTTTCAAAATTATTTCTATTATTTCTAGAAATAAGTGTTTCTGATAAATAGCTACACTAATCAGATCATTAATAGAATTGTGTTTAAAAGTGTTGCAGGTTTTGGAAAAATATACTTCATTATTGAACTGTATAACTGTAGAGCTACAATTTTTTTTTACTGGGGAATCTAGTACTACTGAGCTGTGCCCTGGCCCTTTTTTATTAGTTTACTTTTGAGATTGAGTCTTGCTAATAAGTTGCCTAGAGTGGGCTTGAACTTTTGATTCTTCTGCCACAATCAGCTGGAGTGTTGGGCTTAAAGACATGCTTGCTATTTTTCACTTAATGTTCTATTTTTGATAGTTTGCTTTAAGTAATATTTGTCCATGCTGGATTAGAATTTATTATGCATCATTTTACTTTCCCTTTAAATTTCAACTAATTTTCCCTTCAAGTAAAGCTTTTTTTTTATTTTTAAAGAAAATAAAGCCTAATTTTGTATGGGGAGGTTATAGTTAACTTTTTCTAGCACTTGTTTTAGAGTATTAGCAGTCAGTCTGTGAGTGGCCTTTACAGAATAATCTGAGCCTGGATTTAAACATATGAATAGTTTATAACTATCCTCAGCTCCTAACTATTATGACAGGTTATTTTCCAGAGTTAAAAAAAAAAAAAAAAAGAATAAAGCATAGCCACAGACTTTCCATTAGATCATTAATTTCTTATTGTGCTGTGCTTGTATTTCTTAGACATTGCTAGATTAACTAAATGGGAGGGATGACGGTGTTAGATTTTTATGAAGATGTGCGGCCTCACCCTGTCTCTTCTCAAGTCCAGATGCATTATGAGATTTTTATCTTGTAAATAAATTCTGTGATTAATTAAAAAAATTGATGTTATATGTATTACTGTGAAATAGTATCAATAATTCCAAATACTTAAACTTCAATGATGCACTTATTTTACTTAATCTTTTATTTTACTTAATCTTTTTTGTAAATTGTTAATAGGTACATTTAACTACAGTTTTTTTTTTTTTCTTCTTTGGCTCCTTTTAAGAATATATATTTTCTTTGACAGATTTTCTCTAAAGTATTCAGTACTGAGTATTTTTATTTAATTTTTATACTTCTTGTACAGATAACTTTAGAGTTAATTGACTTTCTGCTTAAAATTATGTGGGTATTTTGAAAGGAAGTGGTTGATTTTAATGAAAAAAAAAAGTAGTTCAGAATGTTCTCAGATACATTCTGAGCTTCTCTTTGTACATACACCTACACTGGAAAAGTTGAAACACTAACTAACTTAAAAAGTGATTTGCTTTAGCCTCTTAAAGAAGATTACTTCTCCATGAATAGCAAGTAGTAGTGCTTATGGATTATATAAGTGGTGCATGCATTTTCCTTTTATTTCCCTTTTTCAACTTTGAAAATTATACATTATAATATACTTGTTCTGAGGCAGTTACAAGTCTTTAATAAAAAGTATTTTGAATGCTTATTTTACGTTAAGCTTATTGAGATACTTCAGGAAAGGATAGAATGGAGGGAGATGACAAGTAATTCAGGTTAGCCAGCATTTATTGTGTGCTACATTTTTAGTCAGAAAAATGTAGGGATTGGGGACATAAAATTAAGGTACAGAGCTTTCCATAATTTTATATGAGCTCCTCAGGGGATTGGTCTCTGATTTAATAGAAATACAAAATATAGCCAGGTGTTTTCACTCTAAGTGTGGATTCACTACTTTTTCTTGGCTACATGTAAATTTTTTGTTCTGGGATCTACTGCCTCTCAATGGAAGACAGGGAAGTGAATTAATACCTTTATATTAAATGTCAGTGAGGTGTCAGTCTTTGTGTATATTTGGTCATTACAGAATCTAAGGTAGGCAGAAGAATATGAGGCCTCATTCCATGTGGTTATTAAGAAGCAGATTATATTTGAAGAAAATTCTTTGGCTTTCTATTACCTTTTCCTTATTGAATATTTCTTGACACAAAATTTTATTCTATAGTAATTAAACCTCACTTGATATTTAAATGTGTTCTAAGAATTTGTTCATCATTAGAGAAACTAGCTTTCTCATTGCTGAGGCATTTAAATTTATTTTTTTTTCTGCTAGTATCACTTAAAAAAGCTTATTTAAGATTTCTGTTTTTGGAGACATACTCTCACTATGTAGTTCAGGCTGGTCTGGACTCACTGTGTACCCCGTACTGGCCTCATATTGACTGAGTCTTGTCTCAGCCTCCCAAGTGCTGGAATTACAAGCCTGTGTCACCACACCAGACTTAGCTCATTTAAGATTTGCATACAGAGTTCATCTTATTTTCAGTTTTTGGCTCCATGGACAGTGCTGCTTGCAGGATTTCCATGTACCCAAGTAGGCCCAGTAATCGGTAAAAGGAGGGACTGTGTAGCTTGCTTTAGGAAAAATATTTAGGCTCATTCCTTGTTCTTAGGGAATACCAGTACTTCTCTTGATCATGAACAGTATAGTAGGGTGAAGTTTATATCTCGTTAATTTGCATTTCCATGATCACTGGTGAAGTGTTGAGTAATTTTTTTTTTTTTTTTAAAGATTTTATTTATTTATTTTGCCAGAACTGGGGATTGAACTCAGGCCCTCGCACTTGCCAGGAAGCCCTTATTCCACTGAGCCATCTCCCTGGCCCCATTTTTTTTTTTTTTTTTTTAAAGATTTTGGTAGTATTTTGTATGTCTTCATCATTTGACCTTTCTCTGTGAATAGCTTTGTATCCCGTCAAATTTAAAAAAATTAACCATCTTTTTCTTACTAATTCCAGGCATGTTTATATTATAGATGTAAACTTTTTTAAGTCATATGTCTTACAGCTTTTCTAATCTTGATTTTCTTATGATTTATAAGAAAGTTTAAAACTTATTTTTTAGTGATGAAACTTTTATCATATATTGCTAATTGGAGCCCTTTCTTGAGGGTTTTTTTTTTTTTTTTTTTTTTTTTTTTTTTTTTTTTTTTTTTTTTTTTTTTTTTTTTTTTTTTTTTTTTTTTTTTTTTTTTTTTTTTTTTTTTTTTTTTTTTTTTTTTTTTTTTTTTTTTTTTTTTTTTTTTTTTTTTTTTTTTTTTTTTTTTTTTTTCCTATATGGAACTGGGGATTGAACTCAGGACCCTGCACTTGCCAGGCAAGCACTTTAATCTACTGAGCTATCTCCCTGGCCCCATTTCTTGAGGTTTTCAACAAAGTTGTTACAATCCTTTTTCTGATTTTTAGCAATCTGTACTGTTGAAATTTTTACCTCATAAGCCTTTCCCTCTATCTTAAATATTTAGTGTTTTTCTGGTTTTATGGCCAGAATGGTTTCTGTTCCCAGTAGTGACTGAGATGTCATAACTACTTTGGTTAGAATACTTTGATTTAGATTCTAGTGGAACCAGCTACTCACTGTGCAAATTAATACTGTACCAGTTTCCTTATTTGTAAAAGTAGGATAATAAAACTTTTTTTCTTAGAGTAGCTGTGATGTTTGTTTTTTTCAGAACCAGGGATTGAACTCAGGCCCTAGTGCTTGCCAGGGAAGCACTTATTCTACTGAGCCATCTCCCTGGCCCCCAGTTGTGATATTAAATGCTCTATTAAGCTATTATAGTGTTTGTGGGCATAAAATAGGAACTCATTAAAGTTGGATTATTCCACATCAGTGAGGAGATATTTCTCAAATATGCTCTAATATTTGCCTGAACTAATACTATGTCTAAACTTTTAATCGAAAGGATTAGTAGGAGTAAATAATTTATGGGGAGATATGCATGATATTGGTATAGAGTAAATGAAACTGAATGGTGAAGAACACCAGTGTATTTGTCCTTTTTTAAAATTTCTTGTAAAAGTGTGAAAGGCATTTTTGGGGGCTTATTTCTGATCTAACAGTGTATTTAAGGCATCCCCACCTCCCCTTTGGCTTATTTCTGATGTAACAACATGCTCAGAAATGGCAGTTACAAGTACAAATAAAATTAAATGGTTTCTTTGAAAATAAAATTTTTAATACCATACTATTGTTTTTATTTCCTAACTGTTGAAGGGTAGGAATTGTTGCTGCTTAAATGGGCATGATAATTTATATTTTAAATTGTTTTGCTTCAGGCATAATTCAATCTAATGAAATCTGTCTGAATTTACTTTTGATTTAAAAAATTGCTGGTTCAGTGGTGTTTACGTAAAATTGAAATCTGGTTCTATTGACATTTGCTTTGTAATGAGAGATAGATATGCTTGATGAATTTTGGATAATTCATGCTATATGGGTTTATTAAACTGAATAATTTATACTGCATTAGTCACAGCCAGGAAAACTATTATTGTAGGATGTGAAACTGCCATTCTTAGTAACCATGCTTAGTGATTTAGTGTGTCAATGTAAATGTGGTAACTAGAATTTTTTTATAACCAGAATTTTAATGTTTTCTTCTAATTATATTTAGTGAAGTGATTTATGATTTGAAGTGTTTGTTGGAAGTTTATCACTAATTTCTGTGAAAGTTTGAAGATGTTTATTTTTGTGTCTGATGTAGCATATTGAAATCCATTTATAGGAAAAATGATTAATGACAAAACTGTACTTACCTGGAAAACCGCTCTTTGTTTTTCTTTTTCTAAATATATTTAGTATAGGGTCCACAGGGTCTCACTACACAGATCAGACTTGTAGCGATCTTCCTGTTTTCAGCCTCCCAAGTGCTGGGATTATAGGTGCATACCACTATGCCCAATATCAATCACTGTCTCTGTGTTGAACCCTGGTCCCTTAAGTAGGTGCTTTAATCCACTGAACTGTCAGCCTCCCTCTTCATTTTTCAGTCTTAGATATTTTTAATTCAAGGTGATTTGATCTGAATGACTAACTTGTGAATTTGTTTCACATTAAATGGTCTGTTGTGAAGTTATAAATATGAAAAATTTCTTTTTTGAAATATTCCAAATCAGTCTTGTACAATGTCAAAGTAACATATTAATTTGGAGAAAGTGGGAAAATTTGTGATTTTTCTTAGTGAAAACAGTTTCACCATATATTCTTTACTATTTTTATCCTTTATGTTAAGGTCATAGTGTGTGTAATTTTATATTCTGCATTTTCCTTTTTATTATATGCACTTACATGTATGAGTATGAATATGTATATACATATATTGAAGTACAAACATTTTAAAATACAGAATCAATTTTTACGTTCCAATTTGAATGAAAGAATACTTTCACAGCATTGATTAAAAATGATAAAAGCATTTTGCATTTAAAGCAAAAACTAGTATTCTATATTACTATTTTTAATCTTATATATACTATCTAATATATATACTATTCAAGTTGAACGTTTTTTCTTTTCAGTTTTCCCTTTGTTTTGTTTTCTACAGTGTTGAGGATCAAACTCAGAGCTTCATGAGTGTTGGTCAAGCCTCTTGTCAGTTAGCTATGCTCCCCGCCGCTATTCAGACTTGAAATAGCTTAATGACACAAGTTTACTTTTAAAAATTTCCTTGTAATCTCATATTTCTCCCATGTAGTTGTAGATTTTAAGTGAAAGAATAAAAAATTTTTGTTTTCTTTGAGTTTAAGAAAGTTATTTCCTGGACAAAAGTTTTCATTATGAATGAGTACTCTATGTTACTGTGATAGTATTAAAATGTTCAAACATTTTGTGGTTGATTAATGTACAGATTAATGACCTATGGGAATGTAGAAAAGAGGTATTATTGAATAGGTGAAGTAGTGAAGTAATTATTTTTAAAAATAAAATAGAACACAAACCTTAAAAAGTCATCTGAAAAGCTTGCTAGCTTGAGGCAGATCTTCAGATGCCTTTTAGTTATGAATCTAAAGCCAGCCAACAAGGGGTATGTGTTTATAATTTGCAAAAAGCGCAAACTGGCAGAGAGATTGTTTAAAGCCTCACCTTTCATTTTTAAAATCAATTTCATAGAGCTGGGCATATGGCTCAGTGCCATAAGTATCTGCTGGGCAAGCTTAAGATCCTAAGTTCAGTGCCCAGTACTGGAAACACAAAACAAAAACAAATAAAGTGAATTTCGTAAATAGTAAAACAGATAAATGGTTCTCAGTGTCATTTTTCCTATCCTGTGACACCTAAGAGATATAATACTTGTCAGTATCAGTAGTAATTTTCAAAGGAGGAAGAATAAGGGTGCCTTTTTTTTTTGATCTGCCTGATCTTGCCAAGATGAGAATCACTAGATTAGGAAATGTGTCACGTGTGTGTGTGTGTGTATAGTACATAATTTTATTAAATATTTGAATGAGTATATTAGGTATGGATTAGACAGATGTAGTGGAAAAATATGAAAATACAGCATTCTGGAGCTCAGGTTGATGGGAAAGGGAAAGCAGTAGTTAATGTTTTTTAATATAGACAAATAATATACACTGCATGAGGATAAGCATCAAAGGCCTTGATATTCAAGGCATATCATTCTGGTCTTAAGCTAGTATTTTTAGTAATTTGCAATTGGTACATATGCTGTGATATGTGCTTTATCCCTATGTTATCTTAAAAATCAGCATAAGCTGAAGATTGCAGAGGTGTTTATTATTAGAAGAGAAATAACTTCTAGTTTCCCACTGGACATTAAAATTTTATTGAGCAGCAGCTTTTCCTTTAAGCAAATAATGATCTGCTAAGCTATAACCATGTTCACTATGTTCTTTTGAAAAGCAAATATTAAATTTAATCAAGATAATTTTAGTTGAAAGAGCTACCTCTTTCAACTATCTGAGTAGATATTAATTATTAATAACTTCACTACACTTAGAGAGTTTGATTGAGACAAAGCATTTGCATGTTCTCCCTTATTTGATTAGCAGTGTTTTGCATAGTTTGGCTTAGTCCTGTTTGTTACGCTACTTCCCCATGTCCTGAGGAGGTGCAGCTAGAAGACGCAGGGATATGGAGAGGATGCCTTAGAAGCAGCTCGGAGAAAATGCTTGGAGAAAAAGTTCATTAATCATCTATGTGATCTTATTTTTTTATTTGTATTTTATTTTATTTTATTTCATTTTTATGTATTTGGTACAGGATCTCACTATGTAGCTTGGACTCATAGTGATCCTCCTGTTTTCAGCCTCCCCAGTACTGGGATTGTAGGCGTGTACCACTATCACCGAACTCACTGGTCATCTGCTCAGCATGCTCTGGGAGTGGGACCAGGGGTCGAACCCTGGTCCCTGCATTTGTCAAAGTAGGTGCTTAATCCACTGAGCTATCTTGTCAGCCCTCTATGTGATTTTAGAAATTTACTTAAATTTTACCTGTAAAATGATGTCCTCGGTCAAATCACCTCTAAAAATACAGCCCTCATACTGCATTATGTATGGATCTTAATTCCATACAAGGACTTTTCAGGGGAGGAGAATATTTATTTTCTTTTTCCTTTTGTATTACTAGTTTCTTTATTGGTTGCCTTTTTTTTTTTTTTTTTTTTTTTTTTTTTTTTTTTTTTTTTTTTTTTTTTTTTTTTTTTTTTTTTTTTTTTTTTTGGTGGAACTGGGAATTGACCTCAGGCCCTTGTACTTGCCAGGAAAGTGCTTATTCCACTGAGCTATCTCCCTGGCCCCTTGCCTTTTTTTCCTTCTTTTCTATAAGCTGTCTAGATCTGAGTTGCTTCAAGATTTTTAATGGCTCTCATGTATCCTGCTCACAAACTTGATTGTCTTGCTGTTTTCTGTGGATTTAGTCTGTGACCTAAAGGAATCTCAGGTCCTCAGTGAATGTATCATTAATATCATCTGGATTAGAGTCGTAGCAGTCATTTAAGTTACTAAGTAACTTAACATTCCTAACATTTAAATGATAACCATGTTCTATTAAGTGTTTACTTTTATGTTTGTTTAATTTCCTATGATCTTCTACAAAATTCTCTTCAATTTCTGTTTTTGTTTTTTTCAATCTTACCTTGATTTTTGACTACATCTCTGAGAATGTTCCCTTAAAAGTGTTGCTTTGTATCCATGCAAGAACATATTATAGTTTAACTTGGAAAGATACACAGATTGGAGGTAGTGTTTCATAAAATAAAAGCAGAGTTCTGTGGACCTACTATAATTCTGTAGTGAATGAAGGGACTGTAAGAGAAACAAGATTGTACCAGGAAGATAAGCCAATGGCACAATGCCTGCCTGGCAAGTGCAAGATCCTGAGTTCAACTCCTGCTCCTGGTCCCCCCCACCCCCCAAAAAAAAAACAACCCAAAAATCCTGAAAGAAATGAAAAGAGAAGCAAGATTCTGATGCTGACTTGGTTTCTTGTAAGGTATTGTGCTTTTTATTTTTTTAAATGGTACCATTGTCTAGCTATCTTTTCTTCCTTGACAGAGATTCTGTGGACTGTTTTCTTATCTCCTACCTTCATTCAAGAATCAAAGGTACCAGATTTTGTCTTTTAACACTTTTAACATCCCCCTGCCAGGGTCGGGGATGAAATTGAAGGCTGCCACACACAGTAGGCAAGTGTTCTACTGCTGAGCCACATCCCCCAGCTCTTGCTGCCATTCTTCCCTCCATTGTTCTTATTCATATAGGCTTTTTAAAAAAAATCTGAGATTGAAATCAGGACCTTGCACTTGCCAGGCAGATGCTTGTACTGCTGAGCAATCTCTCCAGCCCTCCGTGTAGTTTCTTACATATATTCATATAATAGTCTTGTCGTTCAAACCTGTCTCTTGATGGGCAGGGGTCTGGGTCAGTGGCCTAGCACCTGCCTGCCAAGGACAAGGCCCTCAGGTTGATTCCCACTACCAAAAAAGCCAAAACCAAAAAACAACACCAAAAACAAAACTTCCTCAAAAAACCCCCCAAAACCTTGCCTCTTCAGTTCTTTTTTTATTCTGTAATTAAAATGTATAGTATTATTCACTCAATGGCATTATATTATAAAATCAAGCGCTCTATGTGTTATACATGGCCCTGAATAAATTACCTGCTTGTTAAGTCTTAACCACTTTCCCTGTTGCCCTATATCCCAGGGTCATGCTCCCTGATCCTGATCCCTCTCCTTATTTTTTCTTGAAGATTTATTAGGGATCTTTTGAAGGACCCTTTCCCTGATTCTAGTAATGGGTGGATTAAAAAGTACCTGTCCCATGGTCTTTCATCATTGCAGTTCACATGCTTAGATGGTAGCTTGTTTTAGACTTGAATTCCTTTTTGGATCAGAATTATGTCTTATTCATTGATTTGTTTATCCCAGAATCTAGCACAGTGTTGTAGAGAGTAATTGTGTCTATAGGTTCCCTGTTATCAAATGAAGAAGAAAAAATTAACATTTTGGTTAAGTCAGAGACCCACAGATTCATGCTTTATTTTGGTGGTGTGCAAAGCATATGCTTGATATTTTTCTGCTCACTTTATATAAATTAACTCATTGAATTCATCAAGAATCCTGATTAATCATTACTGTTACTATTTTTACAGGTGAGGAAACTAGGTTCAGAGAAAGGTTAGATTGACCTGAGGCCATGCAGTGATAAGGGCTGGCTTCAAACTCCATATGTGGCAGCAGAGTCTTACTTTGCTGAGTGACTGGTGAGTTGGAGACTTGACATGGCATGGCTGTGAGTGTTCTCCTGGGGGACCATGGAAGTATGTAAACTTACATGTGCTGTTGCCAGTTACACAGAGGAAACAGTTCTGTGGTCTTTACCTCTTAGGCTTAGCAAATCTTAGTGGAATTGAATCCAAGAATCATTGTACACTTTTGAAGCTGGCCTCTGTGGTTCTTGTATTACTAAGTCTTGGTTTCCTTTCATTAATCAAATTTTCCTGTAATAAAACATTTTCATGAGAGTCCTGGCATTTGGGTAATATAGAGAGGTTTCAAGAGACATAGCCATGCACTTGGTAATGGTCTATATTTGGGAATAGCAAAGAAGAGCTGTCTTAAATGGAAGTTTGGAGTCATGATGCTGCAGAAAACTATGTATGGCAGAATTGTTTTGTAGAAAGCATGGTATATTTTAGAGGGTGAATGAGATTGATGAAAAGCTTTGCAGACTAAAGTAGAACATAGTTTGCTGAATATAGAGATTCAAAACTGAGTGACATCAAATTCAGCACTGCAGACATGTCCTAAAGAACAAATTTGAGGAAAAAATATTTGAGAAGAAAAATAAAAAATAAATGAGTTTGCTATTTCAAGCTTGGCTGGACCAAAAACTAAGAAGATTACTAGTTTTGTGGGCAAAATCAATACGGAAGATGATGCATGTATTTGAGATGATGGTTTTAGGTAATGTGTATTGTATGTATTTAATTCATTTGTTAATTACTGATAAAAGCATTAGTGTTCAACTGGAGTCAGTTTTGTTTCACAATGGACATTTATCAATGTCTGGTGCCATTTTTGGGATACTGCTAAAAATCCCACAATGCAGAGGTCCTACACAACCAAGAGTTATCCCATACAAGCTGTCATCAGTGCCAGACATGCTTTAGAAAATCTGATGAGTGGGGGCTAGATTTTAATCACGAAATTTTCATCTGGTAAGAAGATACTATGTTCAAAGAAGCTATAATTTTAGTAATTTTTCTTTATTCCTTTAGAAATTTATATAAATAGTGAGAGGGCTATCCACTTTTTGCTGCTACAGATAGCACTACAGTAAACAATCTTGTTGATGTAGCTCAATAATGCTAATATTTTTATAAAACACATTTCTAAGAATTATAGTATATATAGGAAAATTTTGATTGTGTCAAATTTTCTTTTGGCCAAAATGCTCTTCCCAACTGTGACAAATGGCACTTTTCTTTTCCTTCCCATTGGCTACACTAGATGCTACTACAAAAGCAGAGATACTTGGGTATCTCTTATTTTCCTCCTTCCATGTCCTTCATTCCTTCTGTTCCCTTCTGCTGCCATACTTCTTTGACTTGTGTTTGTTGACCTGATCTATGTATTGTACTGTACTGTACTGTATTGTATTGTATTGAGGTATGAGGATCAAACCCAGTGCCTTTGTGTATATTGGACAAGCACTCCAGCACAAAGTAGATCTGTACCTACTTTTCTTTTTCTGTGTCCACCCTTTACTGGTGTGTAGGAACTCATGCCAATTAGATTTATTAGCTACTTGCAGTGGGGTTGCAGTGGGGTTTTATTTTTTAAAGAATATAAAATGATGGAAAAAAAAACAGCATTAAAAAGAATACAAGATTACACTAAACAGGGCTGGTGAGATAGCTCAGTGGACTAAACACCTACATGGGCAAGCACAACAACTGGGGTTCGGTCCCCAACATGCTGTCCCTGTCCCCAGGTGTTCTGAGCCAGCCATGGAGTCCAAGAGTCCCAGGGTGGTGTGTACCCCTGTAATCATAGCACTGAGGAGGCTAAAAACAGGAGGATCAGTAGGAGTCTGACCTGCATATTGAGACCCTGCACCAAATACATTAAAAATTTTATTTTCTAATCAAAGTTGCTGTGTTACATGATGCTGTCTTCAAATTAGTTGTTTAGATTATCAGATATAGATGTGTAAGATTCTTTAAAAGAAAATAAACTAAGTCATAACAAGTTATAAGAGGAATAAAAAAATCAGAGTAAAAAAAAATTAAGCATTAACTGTTCCTTTCAAAAAAGACCAGCAGAGATGGCACTACAATTATCCAAACTGTACTGAATATATACCTAAATATATCTTTTTTCCCTTCTTTCATTTGTCCTCATCTCAGTTTTTCCTTCCCATTGAATAATTTCCTTTCTCAGCATCTATTATAACTTTTAGATTTTGCTTATTATTTTAGGTTCTCACACTAGCGAGATAATAAGATGTTTGTACATGAAGAGTCTCTGGCTGCATCAATTTATCTACAAAAGCCTCAAGTTTTATCTTTTTAACAGCTGAATAGTGCTCCATTGTATTAAAATACTATCTTTTATATGCATTCCTCAGTTGAGGGGCATTTTGGTTGTTTCCAAGATTTAGCTATACAAATTATGCTGCTGTAAACATGGCTGCACATGTATCACTGTGGTATGATTTCAGTTCTTTTAGAAAAATTCCTGAGGGGAATAGCTGGCTAGAATGGGACCTCCAATCCTAGCTTTTTGAGGAATCTCCATACTGATATCCATAGTGGTTGTACTAGCCTACACTCCCATCAACTGTGATGGCTTTATTCATGGAGAAATTTTTAATGTCAGATTTGTCAGTCTTTCATACCTGAAGATAATAAATATATTTTTTTGCTGCCCCCCTTTTTTTTTTTTAACTGTTCACATCTTTTTTTTTTCCATGTATTTGTTCTTACAGGGTCTCATTATGTAGCTTGGACTCTTAGTGGTTCTCTTGTTTTCAGTCTTCCCCAGAGTGCACACCATGCCTGGACTCAGTGACTAGCTCAGAGCACCTGGGGGTAGGACTGGTGTTGTGTGTGGTGCCTGGGATCTAATCCCGGTACCTGTGATTGCCTAAGCTTGCCTGAGCTTTAGTCTGCTGAGCTATGTTGCCAGCTCTGTGTTCATATCTTTATAATCAGTAAGAAGTTTATATGTGTTACACATGTTTTCTTTAAATTAACTGCCAGTATTCCCAGTATAGTAGGTTGAAAAACTTTTTCCAATTGATTTGAGGTATTTCTACATATACTGAACTTTTCACTATATGTAATGTGTGCATTTTGATTGTGTATCTTTTATATACAATTCATGTTAATATGTTCACAACACAAATACAATCCTAATAATTGGTAAACTTATTAAAGGCACTCTATATTTGAGATCTTTGATGGGGCGTGGTGGCTCATGCCTATAGTCCCAGCTATTGGGAGGCTGTAAACAGGCGGATCACTACAAGTCTGATCTAGCAGTAAGACCCTGAACACCCTGTAGATCCTTCCCTAAGATAAAAAACAAAAAGCAAAAAAACCCCTGAAAAACAATAAAACAAAAACAAAAAAACCCTGAAAGTTGAGGCCTTTTTATGCCATTACCAGGTTTTAAGTTGTTTCAGTTTTTACAGAGAGTCTTAATATCTGGTTGTACAGGCCCCACTATTATTTTTATTTTACTTATTGGATACAGGGTTTCACTATACAGTTCAGATTTGTAGTGATTGTCCAGTCTTAGCCTCTCTAGTGCTGGGATTTCAGACTTGCACCTCAGCGCCTGGTTTTGCGGCCAGCCCTGTGTGAAGTACCCATATCGAACTTGTGACCTTGTGCCTGCCAGGCAGGTGCTTATTAGACTGATGAGCTCTCTCCCCAGAAACCCCATTATTATTTTTAATTTAAAATTTTATTGGTTATTCTCTCACATTTATTTTCTAAAAGAACTTTGTCATAAATTTGGCCTGTGCCCCTCCCAGTCTCATTGAATTTGTATTATTAGATCATTGGTTTTTTTATGTGCTCTCAAAACTTTAAAACACCATTTGACAAATTAAAAACACCATACTTTCAAGCCATACTGTGAACATGAACTTTGCCACAGTGAATAATTTTGACTTTTCTTCTGAAGATGATATTGTTAAGGACAATGATAGGTAATTCTGTAGAATAAAGGTCTGGCTTTTTAAAGTTTTGCTTGAGCCGGGCGTGGTGGCACATGCCTGTAATCCCAGCACTCGGGAAGCTGAGGCAGAAGGATTGTTGTGAGTTCGAGACCAGCTTGAGCTACAAAGTGAGCTTAAGGCCAGCCTGAACTACATAGTGAGACCCTGTGTCAAAAAAAAAAAAAAAGAAAGTTTTGCTTGAGAATATTTTTTAATACTTTAGAAATACAGTATGTATTACAGCTTCATTCTGAGTAGATGGTATATTATGCAGATGGGAAAATCCCAGTCTGGAATACTGTGTAAAGAAAATTTCTTTTGACAGAGCCTTAGGTTTCTAATTAAACTTGATGGGGTGTGGGATGTGGCTCAGTGGTGAATCTCTTGCCTTGTATGCACGAGGCTCTGGGTTCAACCCACAGTACTACCCACCCAGACCCACCCAGATGCATGAACACACGCACGCACACACAAGTTGGTTTCTCCTGGGTAGAAGATAGCTAGAATAGAAGTGGATCTTAGAGTTAAATTTTGAGAAATGCCTTAGTAAAAGTGCAGGAATTATAGATCAATAAGATATGGCAACATTCTGTGGAGAAATGAACATTATCATATGTAAGTTTCTATGTCTTTTTTTTTTAATGTAATCTTAATATGGCCATCCTTGTTTGTTGTGTGTGTGTTCCAGAGATCAAAATTGTGACCTTGGGCTTGCCAGGCAGGCGCATATGCTGCTGAGCTATATCTCCTGCCTGGCTATCCTTATTTCTGAAGTATTCATAGTTACCTTTCCTGGGAATATGAAATACTGTGTTTTATTTTGTGCTTATTAAATCAGAAAGGAATGCTTGAACAAAAGTCTACAAGAGATCTCTTTTCAAATGCCTTTTTTTTTTTTTTTTTTTTTTTTTTTTTTTTTTTTTTTTTTTTTTTTTTTTTTTTTTTTTTTTTTTTTTTTTTTTTTTTTTGTCTTTTTGAGACAGGGTCTCGCTATGCAGTTCAGGCTGGCTTTAAGCTCACTTTGTAGCTCAGGCTGGTCTCGAACTCATATTTGAAGCTTCAGTAATATAGTCTGCAGAAGTTTTCTCATCACTGACTTGTCTTTCTCAAAAGTTTTATCCTGTTGGTTCCTCAATTTGTTTTTTCTCATACTGGTTTTCCTTCCTCATTGTTTGCTTTGTAGTCAGATCACATTTTGCTTGTTAAGCCTTTCATAATTGCTCAGGTACACATTTGGAATTTCTCTTGTCTTTGTATTCATTTCTGTAGCTTGTGTCTCCGAATAGCATATAAACTCTTTGAGAATAGCTGCAGTGTGACTTACACTTTTAAAAAAAGTCTGGCTGTGTCACCTGCCAAGATTATGTGGCTTCTAGCAGTTCAACTCCTCTAAACATCTGTATATGTATAAAGGTAAAAACATGGAAAGCTCCTGGAAGAGGAGTGCCAATAGCAAGTGCCAGGTTGGCTTCTAGAATTCATAGCGCCAAACATTAGGATGTGGTTGGTATTGTGCAGAAATCAGGCAAAGAGCAACTTGAGGACGTTAGTGCCTAAGGAAAGTCTTAGATAATTTGTAAAGACAATGGTGGTCAATTTGTGGTTTCAGAATTAAAACCCACAGTTGAATTCAGTTGTACTTATTGAATGCTTATTTTAGGTAGAGTACTGTGACATGTGAAGTGGACTGTGTAAGTATGTGGATAAAGTACTTCCCTTCCATATAGAGCAAGTCTCATATTTAATGTGCTTAAAGATAGCCACAAGCAGGAGACCTCTCTCTCTCCCTCTTTCTCTCTCTTTCTCTGGGTCTGTCTCTCTCTGTCTTTGTCTTTTTTTTTTTTTGGTACCAGTGATCAAACTCAGAATATTGACCTTGCCATGCAGATGCTTAAGCCACTGAGCTAGCTCTCTTCCTGGCCCTTAATGTGCTTAGAGAGAAATGGTCTGAGTCAGCAGGAATTCCATTATGTGGATATGTGAGCAGAGGATTTCGTGAAATTCATCAAGAGTCTTATGTGATACTATAGAGATTTATTCTTGCATTCTTTACAAAGGAATATATATTGAAAAAACATTTTCTGGACAAGAGATATAAATCATTTCATGCTCAAGAGAAAAACATCAGATCTTTTAATTAGCTGATACCCCCCAGAAAGGAAGAGTGGAGCGCCTGAGGAAGCAGCTCAGCAGGGGGGTAGCCTCTAGAGACAGAAGGTGGGAGTTTCTAATTATGCTTTGCTACAGAGATTAATGAAGTATGAGAAATGTAAATTGGTCAGGCAGATAGGTAATTTGGTGTAGGTGCAGGCCCAGCCATTAAGGTGAAATTGTGTAAATTCTTTGTTCCTTGTTTGCTTATAAAACTAACAGACTGGGCTTGATCAACTGGGAGTGGTTATTTCTGTCTGATGAAAAATCTGACAGATAAGCATTTCTCTTATATTAGAAACTGAACAGTAATCTTTGGTGTATGGGTCTTCAGAATGCATATCTTTTGGGAGACCATGATTGGATGGGTAGATTCTGCTTGGCTTGAAGGAAGAGATTTATAATTTCATTTAGGTGTGGCACATACTACTATTACCTCACCGTGGTCTGGTTTACTTATGGACATTGTAGTGATTTGAGAGTAGTGTCTGAAATGATAGACCTGCAAACCATTTAATTCATTATATGAAGTGGAAACTATGTTACATCAAACTTCAGAGGAGAGGTGGGTTATAATGTAAGCTTGGTTTGTTCTCCAGCACTGCCATCTTCAATCAAAAACAACCCAGAATATAAAACCTTGAGAGAAAATTGATGTTACTGAAGTGAACTGCTGTAGTGTAACAGCTAGTCTGTGGCAGGACAGGGACCAGAATCCAAGCTTCCTATTTTCTATTCAGTCATTTCCTGCTGCCATATTTTGGGACTTGCTGAAAACAGTACTCAATTTCTTGGAACTGTTATTGTAGTAAATGGATTTCCTGTTGGTTGAAAAGAAAGAACATAGTAAATACTGTATACATTTGAATACTTGCATTGTATCTATTATTGATACATGGCTGGTTAGTTCATTTCATTTTTTTTTTTTTTTTTTTTAATTCCTTTATTTATTACAGTGTCTCGCTACACATCACGGATTCTTTTTTTTTTTTTTCCGCGGGGGTGGGGTGTGAGCTCAGCCAGCCCTGTGGGGAGGGGCTGGCATGGCATGTGGTGCTGGGGCTCGAACCGCAGTCCCTGGGAGGCGCTCTAGACCGCTGAGCTATCTTGCCAGCCCAGGTTAGTTCATTTCTGACATGAACTAAAGTAGAGTTTACTTCAGTAGAGTTTATTTCCCATGCAAGATTGTGCTAATTTGAGGATAACTGTATAAATGTGATTGGATGAATGACAGTATATTACCCTGTCTAAATAAGACCTCAGCAGATAACTTGGTGAATACAGGCTTTTGATTTTTGCCCATGGGTAATGTTATGAATATAAATTAACATATTTTCAAAATAGCCTGAGCCTTAAAGGCAGAATTCTACAGTTGGACTTACTGAACTCTTTAAAATAGCGAGCAGAATTTTATGGCTATGGTACATTTTTCTGTCAAGAGTGTTCCATAGTTTTTGTTAGATTTTTTAAAAAGGTACCAGATATAACAACCCTCTCATCACCCTGCAGAGTAATCAGATCCACTGGTGTGTGTTTTCATTTAATCAAGTGTTTGAAATGCTCCATTTGATGTTTGATTTCCTATAGATAAGAATCAACAAAAGTAATATATTTTTCTCATTCTGCAAAATTATTGCAAGATGACACTGATGTTTTTGTGTGCTTAGAGACTGTTGTGCTTAGAGACCTCTTTTTCTTTTTAATGTGTTTAGTATGGGGTCTCACTACATGGATCAGTCTCAGTGATCCTCCTGTTTTCAGCCTCCCAAGCACTGGGATTACAAATGTGCATCACCACACTCAGTCTGAGTTAAAGTCTCAGCACATCCTGGGGGTGGGGCTGGCATCCTCACAGCATGGGCATGCTGGCATTGGAACCCTGGCACTTTAATCCACTGAGCTGTCTGGCTGGCCCCAAGACCTTTTATGTCACTGTAGGACCCACTTAATTTTTTTTAAAGTCAAAATATCAGTATGCCAATAGGACAGAAGCCAAAATCCACTGTATCTCCTTTTCATGTTTTATTCAGTCAGGTGTCTCCCTCCTCCCTGACTGCCCACCTCCACAAACCACTATCTCCACCATCACCATCCTGTTGTCATAGTGCCCTAAGTGTCCCCCTTCCTTGTTTCCTCCTTTTTGTCTTTACTGTAACCGTAGGCACCACTTTTTTTCATGGAAAGCCAACCCTTCTATGATTCTTAATGTTTTTCTAATACTTTTCTATTTATTTTATTTCATTTGTAGACTTTTAAACCTGGAAAGTCAGCTTTATTTTTCTGCCTTTATAGCACCATCATTTCTCTTGTTTTTCTTCCATTAATCTCTGTTTCCTTGAGGTTCTTTCTCCTGAATCAGGTTTTTGTTCTGTGGCAGTTATCAGCTGAATAGCCTTGTGATGACTTTACATTATTTATCAGAGACTGAGGCCACTGTCAGTTTTCTTCTCCATTCTGAACTCTTGCGATCATAACTTTTGTGCAGCTAGAACAGATGGAAAACCACCAAGTCCAGCTAAAGCGTGGACTTAGTTCTTCCTGCCCCTCAACTGTGGCGGCCTTTACCCTTTAGCAGCACTTCACTGCAGCGTCCTCTCCTTCAGGTGATAACTGCTTCCCACATCCTGTTCTGACCACACCTGCTTCTAGTTGTGCCTCTCATACCATGACCTTCTCTCCACCTGTATGAGGTGAATGAATGATACAGGAATGTTTAAATTTAAAAAAATTATAGTAAAAAGCACATTGTGATGAATCTCCCTGAAAATACGTCCTCTGACTTGGAACACAGCCCCATCACTCTTGCCGCTTTCAGATGCAGTTTTGGGAAACCTCTTTTATATCTTTATTTGGTCAGACATGGTTGCCTTGGTGCCCTACATCAATTTGAAACATTTATCTTTTGTGGTCATTTTGGCTTTGAGGAAGAGCCAGAAGTCACATGGCGCCATATCCAGTGAAGAAAGTGGGTGATGACACATTGTGATGTTTACACAAGCCTGCCTTTCTGTTGGATGGTGCTTTATAGCAGCATTCATAAGAGGTGTGTGTGTTTTTTTTTAAAGCACTACTTTTAAAGATGAAAGATTTTCAGAACTGCTTCAGAATGTAGCAAGAATGATGGGTTAAGTGTTTGAAGCAAAGGGGAGTATTTTGAAAGAGATTAACAAAAATATATTTTTTACTGTAATTTAAAAAATTAAAATATTTCATTCCTTGTATATTCTTCTGTTTTCTCTTAGTGCATCTTCTTTCATTTTATGTACCTCGCTTAGATTTCATATTCTTTAGTGATCTCAATACTTTTCTTTGTGGCAGAGTTGGAGGATGATGTGAGTAGGGTCTTGCTCTGTAGTTCAGGCTGGCCTTACACTTGCTGTATAGCTCAGGCTGTACCCTAACTTGTGATCCTTATGCCTCAGCATTCAGGTGCCGGGATCACTGGCAAACAGCATCATGTCCAACCCAGTACTTTCTTTGTGTATGGGGACAGTATCTTCAACTACCTGTTACTTTCTCCTTGCATCTGTTGAGTAGACCCTTGACTCAGCATGAAACAGTTAATGCCTTTTCCTAATGGTTTGGGAATATTGTTCAGGAAAAATCGCACAAAAAAGCAGTTTGATTCTACTATGAATTCATTATCACAAAATTAAATGGAGCTTCAAAACAGTATAACATATCCCCTTAATTGTAAATATTTAACCCCTTTGTATTGTAATTATTAAAAAACTTATTTACTTTTTAAATCTTTTGACTTTTTTTGTTGTCTTCACTCTTAATAGATAACTGCTGTGTTAAGGAGAAAATACAAGCCATTCATTCAAAATTAACATTGAATTTTTAAATCTGCTTTCTTTTGAAAAGTCTTTACTCTATCTTGGTACATTTTCTTTCTTTTCTTTTAATTTATTTTTTACTTTATTGAAGTACAAATATCAATCAGACAGTTTTAAGACACCTTAACAAGACAGATTTGATAAATTAATACACTGCAAACTTTTCATAATGTTTTGGTATCGTACAAGGTGCATACATGATATTATACTTACAGACATCATTATAGCAGATGTCTCATTAGTAAATTAAGAGTGTAGCTGTTTACTTGTCTTATTTTTTATACCTGAATTATATCAAAAATTCAATAATTATTTTCCTAGTGAATGACCGTAGTACTAGAAGCCAACATAATATCCTTTCCAACCACCATTAGTGCAAATCTTGCCTCTCATAGGATTATGTAGAAGCACAGAGTTATCTATCCCAACTGTACTGTGTATACACACACATCATGATTTTTTTCTTTCTATACCCCTTCCTTTGTTTACACCTGTCAAAGGTGGGCATTCCATTGTCATTCAAATAATTTAGGTGCCTGAACTCAACAACACAATCCAACACAGTCCAGTATTCCACAACAATAGTGAGTTATTCAAAGAAGTTTCTACTGTCTCAGAAACAACAGTATTTAAGAGGGTTGGGGAGATGGCTCATTGGAATAAGCGCTTCCCAGGCAAGCACAAGGGCCTGAGTTCAATCCCCAGTTCTGCCAAAAAAAAACCCCACAAAAACACAACCCCCTCCCCCAAAAAACCAGTATTGATGATCTCTCCTTAATGTACTCAACCAGTCCATCTGAATTTTATCTTTTCTACTGGCTTGGTCCCACATCTCCCTTCTACTGTCAGTCTACCACATTCTCCCCTTCACGAACAAACATCTAAAATCCATGATGCCAGGTTAGACTCAGAATTTCAGAATCTTTGGGTTCATTTTCTTATTTTTATTTTTTATTTTTTGGTGGTACCAGGGTCTTTGGGTTTAGAAAGCATTAGCCTTGGGGCTGGGTAGATGGCTCAGTGGAGTAAGTGCTTCCCTGGCAAGCACAAGGGCCTGAGTTCAATCCCTGGTCCCGCAAAAAAAAAAGAAAGAAAAAAGCATTAGCCTTATATACCAGTAGTGAGCTCTACTCGTGGCATTTATCTATAGTCATCATTTCACTAGGGGATCTTCTCATCCTTATCTCACTTGACTAGTAGCTTCCAATTCTGGTGATGCTGAATCCATCAAACACTCATTTTGCTTCGTTGGCAGTAGCCCCTGCAGGCCATCCTTCACCTTCTCGCAAATGTGTTGTCATCTGTCTTGTGCATGCCTAGCGGCATTCTTCTAAGGCTTTGTCTGAGGACTACTTTTCAGTTTTTCATCTATTTATCCCTTGGTAGTCATAATTTCTGTCTTCAAGTACCAGTTATGCTCATGAATACATGCTTCAGCTGAGGCCTCCCCTTGAGCTTGACCAGTCTGCTGAACTGCCTACTTGATATGCCCTTTTAGGTATCTTGAATGATCTGGATTCCTCATATATTCTACTATTGTTATTTCCCCAAACTTATGCCATACTGGTTTTCAGGTGTTACTCATTATTCAGTTCTCTCCATTCTGTTTCTTCTTCATGCCACTTACTTTGCTAACTTTGGTGATACCCACTTTTGTGGAGCGAAGGTTAGGATCTCCAGTATAGTGGAGAGGTCCTTCCTGGTCAGCCGTACCCACCTCCCCTGCTTGAGTTTGCTCCTTTCTGTTTACTCCTGCTCTGAACTATTTTGTTTTCTCTGACAAAGGACCACTATGGAAACTGCTCTATCTAGAATGCTTTTCCAATGTTAGCCAGTTTCTCCTTCATTATTATATCTTAGCTCTGATTTTCACTTTCCTAGAGAAGCCTTTAATTTATGTGCTCCATCATCAGATACCCTATATAAATTCTTTAATAGATTTAGCTTTATATTTGTTGTTCATTGAATGTATTCTTCCCACTGAAGTATAAGTTCAGCATAAGTGTGTGCTGGTTCACCATTGAATCTAGCATATCACCTGTTAACAATGACCTTTGCATGAATCCTATAAATTAAGCCGGGCGTGGTGGCACAGGCCTGTAATCCCAGCGCTTAAAGGGCTGAGGCAGGAGGACTGTTGTGAGTTCAAGATCAGCCTGAGCTACAAAGTGAGCTTAAGGCCAGCCTGAACTG
Source organism: Ctenomys sociabilis (assembly GCA_004027165.1). Taxonomy (NCBI): domain Eukaryota; kingdom Metazoa; phylum Chordata; class Mammalia; order Rodentia; family Ctenomyidae; genus Ctenomys; species Ctenomys sociabilis. The sequence continues at coordinate 129,179 of PVKA01001677.1, forward strand.
CATAGTGAGACCCTGTCTCAAAAAAAAAAAAAAAAAAAAAAAAAAAAAAAAAAAGAATTCTATAAATTAACTTGTTTTTCCTTTTTATTTAGTAATTTCTGTGTATTTCATCAGTGGAGCACAGGTGGTTTCCATAGTTTTATATGGATCCAATGCTGATAGTACATATTAGCAATTATGAAGAAACATTTTTAAGATTCAGATAGTTACATGTATTGTGACCAAATTCATAAATTCTTAAAACTTCATGTTCTTAATTCTTTTTGCTAGCTTGCCCTCTTTCCCTGTGTTCTTTGAGGACATCAGTTATGTTACCAAGTCTAGTGTTATGTGCAAATAAGATACATGCAGAATTCTAGCAAAATTCAGCTGACTCTTACTTTTTTTTTTTTACTAGTTTATAAATCTCATAGGATTATAAATAGATCAGCCATCTGCTAACTAACCAAATAGTTTTAGTACTATGAAAAGGTGTGGGAAAGAGAGGTAAGTGTCTAGGTATGTTAGAACAGGCTCTTTGCTGAAACAACTTTGTGACCTCTTAATAGTGAAACTTAACAGTCAGTTCAAAATTAAGAAGAGATGTGGTGGAGTTTAAGCATAGGTCAGCCCTGGCAGTAGGGAGTTTCCCAAACAATGATAAAGTTCCTTTTAACATTTATAGCTCACACAATTTTTATACATATTTGTAACAACATGAATTCTATAAAAATTACCATCTGTAATTTATGTGCTACATATTTCTAGGAATTTAATTAGCCTTTTATACTCCTTAATTAGGAAAATCAATAGAATCACAGTCATCTCGAAGTGAATCTGAAATTGTGCCAAAAGTTACTAAAATGACTGTATCTGGAAAGAAGCAAACTATGGGATTTGAAGTGCCTGGGTAAGATTTCAGTCTCTCTTTTTGAAATCAGTGTCACCTCCTGTTAGTCTATAAGAAAGATGACGTTTGTTTTCCATAATGTGTCTCTAACGTTGAGGTATCACATGTCCTCAGTGTAACAGTGCAGAGAATGAAGGATTAGGTATTAAGCTTGATTCTTGCCTTTGTGTATTCCTTGTTCTGTCTCACTTGTCAGTTTTCTTTCATATGATTTATAGCTACTTCACCACCACCAACAAACCTATCCCTAAGTTAATTGGTTCACCACTAGGTTGCATAGCGGTGCATTTTAGTCAGTAAAACACATAATCATTATTTTCTAATAATTAAAATATTTAAATTATTATCTTTCCATATTGAAAGAAATGGATGTTAGTAAAGACATAAACATACCTAGAATTTTGAATATCTAGTGAAAAGTGATAACAAGTCATACATGAGTAGCACCTTGTTCTTTTTTTATTTGAGCCTCTAGAATTCTTTCAATTTTTGTTGAGAAGGGAAGTAAGGGCTGGGGAGATAGCTCAGCTGTCTAAGCACCTGCCTTACAAGCACAAGGGCCCGGGTTTGATCCCCAGTACCACATGCTGCGTGGCTATGTAGTGAAACACTGCACAAAATAAATAAATAAAAGATTTTAAAAAAAAGAGGAAGGGAAGTAAGTTTCTCAAAGGCAATTTTGAAAACATTAATTTTTAAAGCCTTATAAGATTTTTCAATCATCCCTAACATATACCTAGAATTATATGTATATTGCCTGCCAAAAAAGATGAACAATGTTATTAAACATAAACAAGGGTGAATATTTTTTTAACTTCAAAAATGTAAAATTAGCATCCTTATTTTTTTCTCCCTTAAAACCATTCTTTTATCTAAGTTAATGAGAGGATCACAAATCTAGGAAGGGAAGAATCTTGATCACCCTAGATCACTGATGGTGAACTTTTTTAGAGAACTGCAACCCAGAACCCACGTACTTATTTCTAAGTGCTGACACTGCAATTAAACCTGAATACTGAGGCTTTAGTTTAGAGAAACAACTGCTCATTAACATCTTTTGTTTTGAAAGAAAAACACAGTGGTATGTGTGCTATACAGGTTTGCCACCACTGATCTGGATCAAAGCAATGTTTGGATTTTATAAAAATAAAAGTTTGTTCAGGTGATTTCACAGCCGGGGAGAAAAAACATCAAGCATAGTAAGTGTTCAGAATATATAAATTCAATGATTACATGAAACAAAAAGGTTAATTTTTGTATTGAATAACTTCAAAATAATTTGAATTATGATTTAGTTACAAAAGCTTACTATGTATCTTTTTGCCTCTGAATTAGGGTTAAGTTGACATAAGTATTCTTTTTATCCTTAATCTTTTGAGTGCCATTTAATTCTATTCTAGGAGTATTTCCATTGGGACAGAATAATAGAATTTTACAATTCCTATTCTAAGGATTGGAAAGAACGTGCAAATGGATTCAAATTAATGTATCACATTAAAAGTAAATGCAAATTCTCTAAATCATTATAGGAATAACGGATAATAAATGATCAAGAAATCTTAAGTATTTAGCCTACGCATGATGGTGCATACCTATAATCCCATTACTCAGACTAAAGCAGGAGGACCATGAGCTCGAGGTTAGCCTGGACTAATTTATATAGTGAGACCCAGTTATACACAAACAGATAAGCAAAGAAAATGTTAATGCAGACAAGTAATTCCTGTGTACTTTACAAGCTCAATACAGCCTTTTCAAATTTTATAAAAACTATATGCTTCCTGAGGAAGGGGACCATTAATATTTATCATTACACTCCTTTCACAGGATAGTCATTTGAATATTTGTTGATCAAAGCCATCAGGGAAACATTGTTTTAAATATAAGTTTAGAGGTAGTACAAAGGGAAAAGAAGTGGTCTGTGAACTATTTTTATATGACCTATGTGAGAATTCTATTTAATTCTGTTTAATCATGAGAAGTCTATTTAATTTGATTGAAATACTTGGAAGTGCCTATAATAGTGTTCACTATCAAATACACTATACTTTTTAAGGATCTTTCTGAGATTTATGGTAAAGATAAATATAGGCTGTTGTGGTTTAGTCTCAAAAGTGTACACAAGCCAGGCATGGTGGCACTGCCCTGTGATCCCAGCCCTGGGGGGGCTGAGGCAAGAGAATTGAGCTTAAGGTGGCCAGGGATACAGAGCAGGATTCTTGTCTGTCTCAAAAAAACCAAAATGCAAGTAGGGAGGAATACACACAGAATGGGGATGAATGACTTTTTTTCCCCATCATTACTGGAGATTGAACTCAGGGGCTTCACACTGAGCTGCATCCCCAGCACTTTCAAATTTTTAAAAATTTTGGACAGGAGTTTACTAAGTTGCTTCATTGCCCTGTCTGGGCTTGAGTTTGGGATCTTTACAGCTAAGCTTCACTGAGAGTACAGGGTGTGAAGCAGGGCATGCTTCTCTTGATTGTACTTTTTAATTAAGATTTCAGCATTATAGGTGTCTGTATAATTTGATTCCCAGTGGTATCTTTGGAAAATTATAGAATAGTTAATATTGTTAAGGACCTTTTATATCTGTTAAAGTATTTATCTTAAAAATCAATCTTGGCTCAGTAGAATAAGTGCTTGTCTGGCAGACGCAGGATCCTGAGTTCAATCCCTGGTACCGCACACACATACACAAAAACAATTTTGCCAAGCATGGTGACTCATACCCGTAGTCTCAGCACTTAACAGGCTAAGGTGGGAAGATTGTGAATTTGGGGCCAGCCTGGATTACATAATAAGAATTTGTAATAAACAAAAGGTCCCCCAAAATGAACCAATCAACCAAAGAAAATTAGTCATGTTTTCTTTCATACTATAGCATATTTTTCTTGATTTTTAGGTTATATCGTACTATATTGTATCTGGTTATTAGATTTAGTTTTGCTGAATGTTTGCTAAATATGTTTATTACTTGAAGTGGTAATAGCATATGTAGTGTATCACATATAGATAGATAATTTTAAGGTTAGAATATTTTTAAAAACTATTAGTTATTTTCTTCTTTCCCTTTCTCTCTCTCTCTCTCTCTCTCTCTCTCTCTCTCTTTCTCTCTCTCTCTCTCTCTTCCTTGGTCTCAATAACCAGCTCAGATTTGTAGTGATCCTCCTGTCTCCTGTCTCCACAGTGCTGGGTTATAAGCATGTGCCACCATGCCCGGTTTCAGTGGCATGGTGTGCCCATGGTTTCTGGTCTGGCATGGCATGTGGCACCAGGGGTGGAACCTGGGCCCTTCTCTTGCGACTCGGGCACTTAGACTATGGAGCCGTCTCCCCAGCCCTACAAGTTTTGTTCTTTAGCTTTTATGGTAATATTGCATATGAAAAAATGTTTAATATTGACAAGAACATCACTGAGGGAAAGTGTATTAGAATGTAATTTTAAAATAGGGGCCGGGGAGATGGCTTTAGTAGAATAAGTGCTTCCTTGGGAAGCTCAGGGTCTGAGTAACAAAACAAACAAAAAAAGATAAAATATGGTGAAATAATAATCTGATTTATTAGATAACAAGCAATGTGCTGTATAATAGTGAACAAATTTCTTTATTGAAGTTTCTTTCAAAAATTTAGAACAGGTTATTTAATTTTAGTTTAGCCTATTTGGGGCTTTTTAGAAGCACAAATACTTTTTTTTCAATTAAGTAAGGCCTACATTATGCATGCTTTCTCAAATTATTTTTAAAATGTAAAAAAAAAAAAAAACAAAGAACTGTTAAGAACCAGATTCTTAGAAAATATAGTTTGCTCAGAAACCAAGAAAAAACTCCAAAAAAAAAAACCTTTAACTTCGTGCTTGAGCCTGCCACTGAGTCTACTACTGAGACTGGGCGTGGTGGTGCACACCTATAATCCCAGAGCTGGGGAAGCTGAAACCAGGTGGATCGCTATGAGTCCAAGCTTCATAGTGAGACCCTGTACTAAATCTATAAATGAAAAAAATACCTTTAAGAAGTGTAGAATTTCTGTAAGCATAATGCATGCACTGAAGATCTATTTTTGCACATAAATATATATGCATATACATATATATGTATATATATATATATATATAAAATAGTTTTAAATAAATCAAGTGGTTGATGGATTGTATGTGAAAGCTTTTTTGTCAAAAATATTAAAGTATGGACATTTAGAAATAATACCCCTAAGATTCAGTATTTGAGCAAATAAGATCACGTCCTGCTGAAAAGATGAATTACTGGTAAAACTAATACTTATTTATTTATTTATTTATTTATTTATTTTGAACTGGGGATTGAACTCAGGCCCTGGCGCTTACTAATTTATTTCTAATCACACATTTGGTATGAATTTTAAAAAATGTCTCCTTTATGCCATCATCTTTGATGGGATTGCTTATAGAACCAAGGCTACGGATTTGGAGTTTTGAATTTTAGTTATTTTACAGAGTAGTTTTGCTTAGTTTTTGGTAGACTTTTTTTTTACTGGGATTTTCGTCTGTGTTTGTGTGGTGTGGGTTTCATATTTGTCAATTACTTTTTAACAGACTAGCCACTTGGCAGAGATCTAGAAACTAGATTATAAAGGCATCTTTTGTGCCCTGCTGACACTACAGCACATCAGTTGGATTGGATTAAGGACTTTTTTCCTGTCTGCCTTCTGTAGTATAATTGCTGAAGAAAATGGTCACGTTACCCATGCACCTCAGAAAGGCCCTGCTGGTGAAGATCCTGCCATTGCTTCTTCTGACATTCTTGAGCCTGTTACTAGATCAGCTCTTCCTCCCCACTCCAGTCAAGCCGAAGAGCAGAGTTCAACACCAACAGCAGTGAAAAAGTCTGGCAAGCTCCGGCCGCAGGTTGATGTGAAAGCAGAGCTGGAGAAGCGGCAGGGTGGCAAGCAGCTTCTCAACTTGGTGGTCATTGGTATGTCCTTGCTCCTCTAGCCTGCCAGGTGGCTCTGCTTTACCTTGCCTTCTAGTGGGGGATGAGCATGGAAGTGCTGAGTTCTACACAGGTACAGTTGAAATAAAGCAGGGGTTGTTGCATCATAATGCTTTCTGGTCACCCTGGGTGACAATGCCAAGTTACTAGGAAGCTTGTTCAACTTGATATGTAGCTTTTTCATTTTGTACACATTTTAAAAAACCTATATTTCCAAAGATCATGGGAAGTTGTCCCACTCTACAGATGTGCTTTCTTTCTTCTGTTTAGGTATTTTAACTGTCATTTGATAAAGGTTCATGTTGATTATTTTTACTGGCCTGAATTATTGAATCACACATTCATGCATGTCTCAGTGTGAACAATATCCGGCAATAGACCTGATATTAATCCTGAATTAATTTTCCATAGGTCATGTTGATGCTGGGAAAAGTACTCTGATGGGCCACATGCTTTATCTCCTGGGTAATGTGAACAAAAGAACTATGCATAAGTATGAGCAGGAGTCAAAGAAGGCTGGCAAGGCTTCATTTGCATATGCCTGGGTCTTGGATGAGACTGGTGAAGAAAGGGAAAGGTAGTCCTATTTTAGAATTTTCATTTTAAAATGATCAGTCCTTTAAAATATGTAATAATATTAAGTATGCAAAACATTAAGGAAAAAAACCTTATTAGGGAATTATTTTCACAGTTTTATTTATTATAATTACATATTTTTCTGTCTGTTTCTATGAGACTAAGTTAAAAGAATGTTCATAAAATGCAAGATAAAACAAGAAAAAAAATAGCGCATACCCTAAGCTGATTATTTTGTGGGAGAATTTTCAGTTGTTAGTTCCCTAAGTGATGTCAGCTTATCTTGATTTTGAATTAAAGATATGAACAAGACTTCTATCAGGTTATAAAGAAAAGGTAACTTTAGTAAACTCTTCTATCTGGATTCAGAGTGATCATTTATAAAAAATACCAGACTTAATTCATTTTTATACTTTTATATGTTTTTATGAGAGTGAACAAGAGGAATAATTCAGTCTATGTCCTTTATATAGATATATCTAACCACTCATGTAGATATATCTAGATACTTTGTATCTATTTCTGTGTTTGCTGTTAATTTCAGAGGGATTCTATCAGAAAATGTAGGTTCCTTACACACCTCTGGCTAAGGAATACTCTTGTTTTCAAGACCATTTAGAGTGGTACTGTTTATATGTTATTAGGGCCAATAGAGATGGAAGAACCAAAAAACATTGTACTAATTAAGTGAAATGACAGGTGTACCATGTCAGAATAGTAACTAACAACCTGTGCAAGTCCTTCTAAATTAATGAGATTAAACTGTTTCATGATATCTTCAATCTGAATGTACTTAGAGATGGACAATTTTTTTTTTTTTTTTTTTTTTTTTTTTTTTTTTTTTTTTTTTTTTTTTTTTTTTTTTTTTTTTTGTGGCACGCTCAGGATGCCTTAAGGACAGGTCTGGTCAGGCTTGAGGATCTGGGGATCGAACCACAGAATTCTGAGCACTTAACCAACCAAGCTAATGGGCAGGCCCCTATACTTTGAGAATATAACTATATTTTCATTTGTTTATTTTCTTGCAGTCTTGGTGTGCATTATTATATAAAGTTCTCAATAGAGCAGGCCATAATAGTCATTAGCTCTCCTGATAAATATGATTTTATAATGGTGTCTTTTTCTTCATGTGAGGGATCTTTTTAATGCTATATAATATTACAAAACCTTTTTCCTAGTAAAAGCTGCCAGTTGTTGGAAAACAGTGGAATTTTGTATATGATTTATTAGAAAGCTAGCTAGTTTCTACCTATTTTCTTTAAAAAGCAGCTTATTAAAGTATATGATGTTTGTGCTTGCCTAAGCAGACAGTTAGTAGGCTGAGCCATCTGGCTGGCCCTAAGTAAGCAAAGGTTCTGTGGATAAGATCTGGGTTTAAGACCTAGATAGGCCACTTACTAGTAGCTGTAGGTTCCTTATCTGTAATATGTAATAACAGTTGCTCTGAAAATTAAATTTAATCAAGTATATAAAAGTCAAATACAATGTTTTAATTTGTTCCTTTTTTTCAGTTGTTTATACTTTTCCTCTTCTTAATTTTTTATACATTTCTTTTTTCTTTAAATTTTACGTGCGTATATCTGGTAACATGATTATTGGTTGGAAGACAACACTGTATTACAGAAAATAGTGTGAAATTAGTATTACTTTGTTAAGTGAAATTCTGTATCGCTTGTACTTTTTTGTTTTAATTCTAATTTGTACTTGTTAAAAAACAAAAAACTTAAAAAATTTAAAAATAAAAAAAAGTATGTGATGTTTTACTTCTCTTTATGCCGTCTGGTAAATAGATAGAATGATAACAGTATAATGTTAAATTAGAATGGCTTGGTTGAATTTACTTAATATATAAATTGAGCTGGCCAGTGAGCTAATTATCTGTTTGATTCTTGTAATGATCAGCATTTTAGATTTTAGGGCACTATATATGGTTGGCTATCTTATTTTTTTTTTGGTACTGGGGATCAAACTTAGGACCTTGTGCTTGCCAGGTAGGCGCTTATGCTACTGAGCTATATCTCTGGTTCCTGGCTGTCATACTTTTACAGCTATTAATTCTCTGTTGGTCATCTTGATAAAAATTTAAAGTATTTTTTCATTGTATACATAGTAGAGGCCTTTAGTTACGTCATAGAAGCTCTTGCTCACTACGTTATCTGTTCCTAGAGGACATTTAGGAATATAATATGTTCCTCTACTATGTTAAATATTTATGATTTTTCTGTTCTCAGATGTTGAAGAATAAAAACTAGCAGGCTGAGTGACATTTTCATATTCTTAGAGTTACCGACTGAGACTAGAGTCAGGTCAAAATAATTTGATCCTTCGGGCAAATTATTGGAGGTGGATCTCAAAACATGTCTTGATTCATAACTGTCCTGAGTTTGCTCCTGGTCCCTATGTGGTTTCCAGATTATTAAAGAGAATTAAATATCACTTAGATAAACTCAAATGATGCCCAGTTTCAGATTAAACTCTGAGGACTTAACCAGGGAGACCGAGTTACTTTATTGTTAAGGGCGAACCTGTAGTTAGTTCATTGTGATAATTGTTGGTACTTTTTTGATAGTGAGAAAAGAGTTCTGTCCTTTGTTACTTTGGGTGATCCCGGGGCAGACCTCACTTGTCCATAAATGACTTCCCTTTCTAAATTCCTGAGGTTTCAAATGACTCAGTACTTTTGCAGACTTGCCCTGAACTGTCTTATAATCTGAATCTTCATTGTGGCTGAAGAGCCACTGTACTGGTCTCTGAAAAGAATGAAATGGGAACTGCTGCTCATCATGCAATTTTTTTAAAAAATGGGAATCTTTGATAGGCTCTTGGTTTTTAGTTCTGTAACATATTGGTCAACTTTGCAAATGAACATTTTATGAGTTTATTTGTACAATTGATGAACCATAAACAGAGAACATGAGGAAAATAACTCTTTTTTTTGGTGGAACCGGGGATTGAACTCAGACCCTTGTGCTTGCCAGGGAAACACTTATTCTACTGAGCCATTTCCCTGGCCCTGAAAATTACTATCAAGGATAGTGTCATTTTTCATTTGATCTTTTCTAATGTGCAGTGTTTGTTTTTCTCCCATCTAGAGGTAACACAAAAGAAAATTAAGAAATGATTATCATTTTGATTGAATTCTTGCTGCCTCCACAATTTTGTTTTAAAGCTCTATGGGCATAATTTTACTGTAGCAATTTTTCTAGACTCAGTTGATACCTTATTTAGTTAAATTAATGGCATGAATAATAAAATTTCTGTTATTAAGAATTTAGATACATTTAGCTTATTAAATAATTTAACCTATATCTGATTCTTTATATAGTACTTTCTAACCATTTAATGTTCTATTTAAGGGGGGTCACAATGGATGTTGGTATGACAAAGTTTGAAACCACAACCAAAGTTATTACATTAATGGATGCTCCAGGCCATAAGGATTTCATTCCAAATATGATTACAGGAGCAGCTCAGGTACTGTACATGCATTTCTTGATACTAAGGTTATAATTCTAGGATTTTAATTTTAATATAATTTTTTTTTTTTTTTATGTATTTAGTACAGGGTTTACAGAGCACAAGACCTACAGGGTCTCACTACACAGATCAGACTCATAGTGATTCACCTGTTTTCAGGGTCCCAAGTGCTAGGCTACAGGTGTGCACCACCACGCCCAGTCTCAATCCATCTCAGTATGCCCTGGGGGCGAGGCTGTTGTGGCACGCCAGGGATTGAACCCTGGTTGCTGCACTGTGCCTTAGTGGGTGCTTTAGTCCACTGAGCTATTTGGCCGGCCCTGATTTTAATTCTTTAAGTTAAAAATTTTAAATGTTTAAATAGTTTGAAAAAATTGAGAAGTACATGATTCCTTAATAAAACCTTTTCAGTGTATTTCAAAGAAGCAACTGTATAAAGGCTATGAATTATTTGTAGTTAAAACTGATGATAAAATTATATTTAATAAAGTATAGCATTTTATTTCATATATTGATAGAGTGATTGTTTTAAGTTGTGCCTAGTTACTCTGATTTCATCTCTGTCTTTTTAAAGAGCTAATTACGTAGAAATAATAAAAGTTTGGGTTCTGTGTCCTAATGGTTTATTTAATTTCTGAAGTAATACTTTTTTGCAAGTTTATTCATAAAAGAAAAAGAATGTGCATTAAAACTCTCGAGAAGTACCATTTGCTGCCAGTCAATCTGTCAAAGATCAGAAAGCTCCCTGAAACATGGACAGGTCTCACACACTGCTCATGTGACTGCTGGAACTGCCTCCTCTACTCAGGGCAGTTCTGATGTTAAGTAAAATAAGTGACCACTTTCTTCAAGGTTTGAAAAATAATTGCAGATTGTAAACTTACGTGATACTTAATAAGGATATTGAAAAAATACCAAAGATATTTTTAAATAATGTAAGAATACTATATAAGGCATGGATTTCTTTCATAATAGATGATTTCTGAGAGTTAAATATTTAGCTGGGTAACATATCAAAGTATGATTCCAAGAAGTTAACCCAAGGATCCACTTATTGAAAAGGAATATTCATATG